>CM053028.1:49296381-49514810 GCA_028564925.1 Lithobates sylvaticus | reverse complement strand
TGGTCTTATGGTCTGTTCCTTGGAGCCAGATACAAGCAGATTTCACAATAATAGGGGAACAAAAATCATTCTTAGCATGTGTGTACTGTGCGCGCTCCAACTGTCGTGATCAGACACTGCAGGGCAAAAATTCCTGTTCCTCAGCTGTTATTATATAAAGTTCTAGGAAATTTCATTACCTCAACACTGGATGGAAATAAAATTTTTCAAATAAAAAAAAAAAAAAAGTGGGGCAAACTGTACAGCCCCCCTCTTCCTTCCCTAGCAAACCACACGAGAACGAGAAGGGTGGAGAATGAGAACATATTCGAGGTATGCCACACACATCGAATTTGCATTACTATTTTTTTTAGATTCCATTGGAAAGTAAAGTTGTATTTAGTAAAATTTTCCTGCATGCTTTATTTTTGATAAAATCACAGTTCCAACTTGCACTCAACAAAAATTGATTTCCTTTTAAACCAGGGGTCTCCAAACTTTCTAAACAACGGACCAGTTTATTGTCCTTCAGACTTTAGGGTGGCCGGACTGAGGCCACCGGGAGTGGAAATTTTCCTGGCATCATTGGGAATAAACATTCCCACATTTGGTATTAGGGGGGAGGGATCGTTGGTATCACTGGGAGGAATAGTGCCCCATCATTGGTATCATTGGGAGGAATAGTGCCCCATCATTGGTATCATTGGGAGGAATAGTGACCCATCATTGGTATCATTGGGAGGAACAGTGCCCCATCATTTATCAATGGGAGGAATGGTGCCCAATCATTGGTATCACTGGGAGGAATAGTGCCCCATCATTGGTATCATTGGGAGGAATAGTGAGTACAGTTGTGCTCATAAGTTTACATACCTGGCAGAATTTATGATTTCTTGGCCATTTTTCAGAGAATATGAATGATAACACAAAAACATTTCTTTCACGCAAGGTTAGTGTTTGGCTGAAACCATTTGTTATCAAAGAACTGTGTTTACTCTTTTTAAATCATAATCACAACAGAAACTACACAAATTACCCTGATCAAAAGTTTACATACCCTGGTGATTTTGGCCTGATAACATGCACACAAGTTGACACAAAGGGGTTTAAATGGCTATTAAAGGTAACCATCCTCACCTGTGATCTGTTTGCTTGTAATTAGTGTGTGTGCATAAAAGGTCAATGAGTTTCTGGACCCCTGACAGACCCTTGCATCTTTCATCCAGTGCTGCATTGATGTTTCTGGATTCATGGGGAAAGCAAAAGATCTGTCAAAGGATCTGCAGGAAAAGGAGGTTGAATTGAATAAAACAGGAAAGGGGTATAAAAAGATAGCCAAGGAATTGAGAATGAAAATCAGCAGTGTTCAAACTCTAATCAAGAAGTGGAAAAGGAGGGGTTCTATTGAAACAAAACCACGGTCAGGTAGACAAACTAAGATTTTAGCCACAACTACAAGGAAAATGTTTGGGGTGCAAAGAAAAACCCATAAATAACTTCAGGTGAAATACAGGACTCTCTGAAAACATGTGGTGTGGCTATTTCAAAATGCACAATCAGGGGGGACTTGAAGAAAGATGGGCTACATGGTTGAGTTGTCAGAAGAAAGCCATTACTACACAAATGTTACAAATTATCCCACTTAAAATACGCCAAACAGCACAGAGACAAGCCTCAAACCTTCTGGCACAAAGTCATTTGGAGTGATGTGACCAAAATTTATATTTTTGGCGTCAACCATTTGGAGAGGAGTCAACAAGGCCTATGATGAAAGGTACGTCCCTTTAAATACCACCACTGTCATTAACCACTTGCCGACCGCCCCATGTACATATACGTCAGCAGAATGGCACGTACAAGCAAAATCACGTACCTGTACGTGACATTCTTCCGGCGGGTCGGGTGTCCGATCGGAACCCCCTCCGCCGGCGGGGACGGTCGGCATCGCTTCAGGAGCGATCCGGGACGAGGGGACGGCCAGTGGTTTCTGGCCACCCCCTCGCGATCGCTCCTGGCGAATGAAAAGCTTCCCCTTCCTGTCTATTGTATAGACAGGCAGGCGGAAGTGATGTCACGCTTGGTGCGCCGGTCTATCTGACCGGGACGCCGAGCTGTGAACACTCACAGGTTAGTGCACAAACAGTACACTGACACCAGTACACATAGGCACACAAAAACCCCCCTGTCACCCCCAGATCACCCCCCAGATCACCCCCTGCCCCCCCAGTCACAGTGTCACTAATTGCAGTGATCATTTATTTACTGATCACTGCATTTAGTGTCAGTGTGACTGCAATAACTGTCAGGGCAGTTAGTTTTAGGCCCCTTTACGTCTAAGGTAGCCCCCTACCCCCCCCCCCCAATAAAGGTTTAACCCCTGATTGCCCCTAGTTAACCCTTTCACCCCCTTTTGCCAGTGTCACTAAGCGATCGTTTTTGATCGCTGCATTAGTGTCACTGGTGCCGCTAGGTAGCCAGTTTTGTTTTTAGGTTAACCGCCATGTTTATATAGGTTTATAAATAGGTTTATAGGTCAGGTACCCCCATATTACAACCTAAATAAAGGTTTTAACCCCCTGATTGCCCCTAGAGTTAACCCTTTCACCAGTGATCACCGTATAAGTGTCACTGGTGACGCTGGTTAGCCAGTTAGTTATTTTTCGTTATTTAGGTTCCCCGTCAGGTTTTTATATAGCGTCAGGTACCCCCATATATTACCTAATAAAGGTTTAACCCCCTGATTGCCCCTAGTTAACCCTTTCACCCCCTTTTGCCAGTGTCACTAAGCGATCGTTTTTCTGATCGCTGCATTAGTGTCACTGGTGCCGCTAGGTAGCCAGTTTTTTTTTTTTTTTAGGTTAACCGCCAGGTTTATATAGGTTCATAAATAGGTTTATAGGTCAGGTACCCCCATATTACAACCTAAATAAAGGTTTTACCCCACTGATTGCCCCTAGAGTTAACTCTTTCACCAGTGATCACCGTATAAGTGTCACTGGTGACGCTGGTTAGCCAGTTAGTTATTTCGTTATTTAGGTTCCCCGTCAGGTTTTTATATAGCGTCAGGTACCCCCATATATACCTAATAAAGGTTTTAACCCCCTGATTGCCCCTAGTTAACCCTTTCACCAGTGATCACCGTATTACTGTTACGGGTGACGCTGGTTAGTTAGTTGTTTTTTATACTGTCAGGGCACCCACCATTTATTACCCAATAACGGTTTAACCCCCTGATCGCCGGTGATATCAATTAGGTTTTAGGGTCAAATAAGGTCTGCGTCGCCCCAGGTTAGTGCCAGTACCGTAAACACCCACGCGCAAAGCATACACCTCCCTTAGTGGCACAGTATCTGAACAGATCAATATCTGATCTGATCAGATCTATACTAGCGTCCCAGCAGTTTAGGGTTCCAAAAAATGCATTGTTAGCGGGATCAGCCCAGATACCTGCTAGCACCTGCGTTTTCCCCCCTCCGCCCAGCCCAGCCCACCCAAGTGCAGTATCGATCGATCACTGTCACTTACAAAACACTAAGCACACAACTGCAGCGTTCGCAGAGTCAGGCCTGATCCCTGCGATCTCTAACATTTTTTTTGTGGTAGCGTTTTGATTCAGTCGCTAACAGTCAGGAGCTTTTTTACCTGTGAATCTCAAAAAAATAAAAAAAAAAAAAAAAAAAAAAAATAGTTGTCGTTTTATTGTTCTCTCTCTCTCTCTATTCTCTCTCTATTGTTGCTCTTTTTTTACTCCATTCTATTCTGCAATGTTTTATTATGTTTTATCATGCTTGCTTTTCAGGTATGTAATTTTGTTTACTGTGTTTTAGTGTTAAGCATTTTTTTGTTTTCAGGTGCGCCATTCAGTTGCAGCGCGGATTTATTTATCTTGACAGCAACAGCGTTTGCTCCCACGATACATAAAGCCGCGACTCCAACGCTGTATGAGGTGATTTCACCACCACAGTTAAAAAAAAGAGCATATGTGCCGAAGCATGGGGGCAGCAGGGGGGGAGGAGCGATTGGCTCCTAATGCCACGTACATACGGTCGAAATTCCGACGGAGGCTTGCCCTGTGGAAAAGTCCGACCGTGTGTACACGGCATAACTTTTGCGGGAGGATGCCCCCATGCATCGGCATATATAAATGGTGCATGTATGCCCATCATTAGAAGTGGGTGGATGAAGGGAGGTATTCTAATGGTGGGCATACCCACCAATCAATCTCTTTTTTTTCGTTCAGCCAAGAGGCTGCATGAAAAAAAAAAGATTACAATATATGTCCAGTATGTTGCTGGACTTTGAATGGTTATACCAGAATGATGCCTGCAGGTTTAGGTATCATCTTGGTATCATTCTTTTCAGCCAGTGATCGGCTTTCATGTAAAAGCAATTCTAGCGGGTAATTAGCCTCTAGACTGCTTTTACAAGCAGTGGGAGGGAATGTCCCCCCTCCCGGATATAAACCGCGCCATTGGGAAATTAGGAAAGCATTTTATCACACCGATCTTGGTGTGGTCAGATGCTTTGAGGGCAGAGGAAAGATCTAGGGTCTAATAGACCCCAATTTTTTCAAAAAAAGAGTACCTGTCACTGCCTATTGCTATCATAGGGGATATTTACATTCCCTGAGATAACAATAAAAATGATAACAAAGAAAAAAAATGGAAGTAACAGTTTAAAAATAAAATAAAAAAGCTAAATAAATAAAAAAAAAAAAAAAAAAAAAAAAAAAAAAAAAGCACCCCTGCCCCCCCTCTCTTGCGCAAAGGCGTACACAAGCGTTGGTCTGGCGTCATATGTAAACAGCAATTGCACCATGCATGTGAGGTATCACCGCGAAGGTCAGATCGAGGGCAGTAATTTTAGCAGTAGACCTCCTCCGTGAATCTAATGTGGTATCATGTAAAGGCTTTTAAAGGCTTTTAAAAATGTATGTAGTTTGTCGCCACTGCGTGTTTGTGCGCAATTTTAAAGCATGTCGTGTTTGGTATCCATGTACTCGGCCTAAGATCATATTTTTTATTTCATCAAAAATTTGAGCAATATAGTGTGTTTTAGTGCATTAAAATAAAAAAAAAAGTGTATTTTTTCCACAAAAAATGCGTTTGAAAAATCGCTGCGCAAATACTGTGTGGAAAAAAAAATGCAACACCCACCATTTTAATCTGTAGGGCCTTTGCTTTAACAATATATATAGTGTTTGGGGGTTCAACGTAATTTTCTTGCAAAAAAAAAATATGTTTTCATGTAAACAAAAAGTGTCAGAAAGGGCTTTGTCTTCAAGTGTTAGAAGAGTGGGTGATGTGTGACATAAGCTTCTAAATGTTGTGCATAAAATGCCAGGACAGTTCAAACCCCCCCCCCCCCCCCCCAAATGACCCCATTTTGGAAAGTAGACACCCCAAGCTATTTGCTGAGAGCAATGTTGAGCCCATTAAATATTTTTTTTTTTTTGTCCCAAGAGATTGAATAATGAAAAAAAAAATATATATATATTTTTTTTTTTACAAAAAGTTGTCACTAAATGATATATTGCTCAAACATGTCATGGGCATATGTGGAAATACACCCCAAAATACATTCTGTTGCTTCTCCTGAGTACGGGGATACCACATGTGTGGGACTTTTTGGGAGCCTAGCTGCGTACGGGACCCCAAAAACCAAGCACCGCCTTCAGGCTTTCTAAGGGTGTAATTTTTTTATTTCACTTCTCACTGCCAATCACAGTTTCGGAGGCCATGGAATGCCCAGATGGCATAAAACCCCCCAAAATGACCCCATTTTGGAAAGTAGACACCCCAAGCTATTTGCTGAGAGGTATGGTGAGTATTTTGCAGATCTCGCTTTTTGTCACAAAGTTTTGAAAATTGAAAAAAAAATAGAAAAAAAAAAATTTTTTTTTTTTTTACTTTCTTCATTTTCAAAAACAAATGAGAGCTGTAAAATACTCACCATGCCTCTCAACAAATAGCTTGGGGTGTCTACTTTCCAAAATGGGGTCATTTGGGGAGGGGGTTTTGTGCTATTTTGGCATTTTATGGCCTTCGAAACTGTGATAGGTAGTGAGGAGTGAAATCAAAAATTTGCACCCTTAGAAATCCTGAAGGCGTTGATTGGGTTTCGGGGCCCCGTACGCGGCTAGGCTCCCAAAAAGTCCCACACATGTGGTATCCCCATACTCAGGAGAAGCAGCAAAATGTATTTTGGGGTGCAATTCCACATATAACTATGGCATGTGTGAGCAATATATCATTTAGTGACAACTTTTTGAAAATAAAAATTTATTTTTTTTTTTTGTCTTTATTCAATCACTTGGGACTAAAAAAAAAAATATATTCAATGGGCTCAACATGCCTCTCAGCAAATAGCTTGGGGTGTCTACTTTCCAAAATGGGGTCATTTGGGGGTTTTGTACTTCCCTGCCATTTTAGCACCTAAATAAATGAGATAGGCAGTCATAAATTAAAAGCGGTGTAAATTCCAGAAAATGTAATCTAGTTTGTAGACGCTATTCCTTTTGCGCAAAAAATAAAAAACCAATAAATATAAGCTTATTGGCATTTTTTTTACTAAAGACATGTGGCTGAATACAGTTTTGGCCCAAATGTTTGACTAAAATTGAGTTTATTAGATTTTTCTTATAACAAAAAGTAGAAAATATCTTTTTTTTCTATATTTTTCAAAATTTTCGGTCTTTTTCCGTTTATATCGCAAAAAATTTAAAAATCACAGAGGCAATCAAATACCATCAAAAGAAAGCTCTATTTGTGGGAAGAAAAGGAAGCAAATTTCGTTTGGTTACAACATTGCAATAAATCCATGGTTTATTTTAATATCCCATGCTGAATATATTTTGACATCTAAAAAGGGACAACATTGTCCAAAAAAATTAGGCTGTTCTGCATACTTCACAATCTAGTCACAACTGGAATGTAATGAGAACAAGGCTAAAGTATACATGTTTCAAATGCTATTTAGAGTTCCATGGCTAGAGCATATGGTTCAATTATAAGCCACTGTGCCATCAAACGCAGCCACTGTGCCCATCAATTGCCGCCACTGTGCCATCAAACGCAGCCACCGTGCCATCAAATGCAGCCACTGTGCCCCATAAAATGCAGCCACTGTGCCCCATAAAATGCAGCCACTGTGCCCCATAAAATGCAGCCACTGTGCCCATCAATTGCCGCCACTGTGCCATCAAATGCAGCCACTGTGCCATCAAACGCAGCCACTGTGCCCATCAATTGGTGCCACTGTGCCCATCAACTGCCGCCACTGTGCCCATCAATTGCTCCCACTGTGCCCCATCAAACGCAGCCACTGTGCCATATCAAATGCTGCCAGTGTGCCCTCCCCCCGCTGGGCCGCCGTCTGCACTTACCTGTCTCGGTGGGACAACTTCTCGATGTCTTCTCCCGTCCTCTCTTCCTGTCCTCCGCTATGATTGGATGCCATGCGTCCAATCACAGCGCCTGTCGTTTCAGCCAATCAGGTGGCGTGTAACAGATCTGAGCAGCTGATTGGCGTAGAGGCGATTTAGTGTTAAGAAAGCGAATATTCATTCACTTTTCTAATACAGCTGAGTGACCTGCGAGCGCCATTTTGACTCCTATTAGAACCTATGGCTCTAATCAGGTTCTTCAAAACCACCCCCTGCCGCTTTGATTCAGGCGCCCTGTGCCCGAAAAGGGACCGGCCTGCCTGAAAAGGGGATGGAAGCGGCGGCCATAGATAGATTCATGCAATGCATGAATCTATCTATTGGTGACAGAGGGGGTGGCAGGGGCGGCCATAGATAGATTCATGCAATGCATGACTATATCTACATTAGTGTGATGGTCAGTGGGAATATTACTCCTTACACATGTGGTCATTGGAAATAATTACCCCCTTACAGATAGCTAGGGATGAGCCGAACACCCCCGAGTTCGGTTCGAACCAGAACCTTCGAACCGACCGAAAGTTCGCGCGAATTTTCGAACCCTATACGTTATAATGGACGCGAACGTTCGAAATCAAAAGTGCTAATTACAACGGCCAATATGCATGTTAATGTCATAAAACAGGTTTGGGGACCCGGGTCCTGCCCCAGGGGACATATATCAATGCAAAAAGAACTTTTAAAAACTAACGTTTTTTCGGGAGCAGTCATTTTAATGATGCATAAAGTGAAAAAAAAAAAGTGAAATTTTCCTTTAAATATGGTACCTGGGGGGTGTCTAAAGTATGCCTGTGAAGTGGCATGTGTTTCCCGTGTTTAGAACTGTCCTTGCACAAAATGACATTTGTAAAGGAAAAAAAGGAAAAAAAGAAGCCATTTAAAACCACTTGCGGCTTTAGGTTTGTTCTTAAGTAGAATCTGAACAGGTACATTATGAAGTGTAGCTCCATCCCAAAAAAATCTATTTTTAAGCTTTTTGGAGAACATAGGGAGGGGTTATCACCCCTGTAACATTTGCTGTCTTTGCACATCTGTTCAGAACATGTCACCTCACTTTCCGTCCCAATGACAAATGTTTTTGGAAAAGTGGGGTTTTAATTGAAACAAGGATTGGTGATAAAGTATCAGTAGAGAGGAGATACCTTTTTCCCAAATTAAATCTAACAGGATAGAATTTCCCTTCCTAGGGGTAGATTTCCTCTCACTTCCTGTTTTCTCTTTCCATTTGCAAGTAGGAGTCGTTTGTAAGTTGGATGTTTGAAAGTAGGGGCCTGGCGTATATACTCTGCAGAAATTTGCCCTATTAGATGTTGGTGTAGCCACAAGACTGGTGGGCACAGGAATGGGCCCTGCTGTGAGTTAATAGATCAAGATTTGTAATTGCATGCACCTGTTGAACAGGGCAGAAAAATTGGGGGGGTGGTGGTGGTGGTGGTGGTGGTGGACGGTGTTGCCACAAGACTGTAAGCTCTCACAGTTACTCTTGGTGGGCGCAGGAATGGGCCCTGCTGTGAGTTATTAGATCAAGATTTGTAATTGCATGCACCTGATGAACAGGGCAGAAAAATTGGGCCTTTGGCGGTGGTGGTGGTGGTGGACGGTGTTGCCACAAGACTGTAAGCCCTCATAGTTACTCTTGGTGGGCGCAGGAATGGGCCCTGCTGTGAGTTATTAGATCAAGATTTGTAATTGCATGCACCTGATGAACAGGGCAGAAAAATTGGGCCTTTGGCGGTGGTGGCGGTGGTGGACGGTGTTGCCACAAGACTGTAGGCCCTCATAGTTACTCTTGGTGGGCGCAGGAATGGGCCCTGCTGTGAACTATTAGATCAAGATTTGTAATTACACGCCCCTGTTAAACAGGGCTGAAAAATTGTGCCTTAGGCACTGGTGCTGGTGCCACAACACTGCAACCCCTCACAGAGACTGTACTCTGGAGCACAGCAATGAGACACGTGTTGCGAAGCATTTTTTTTTAAAAATTGTAATTACACGCCCCTGTTAAACAGGGGCTGAAAAATTGTGCCTTAGGCACTGGTGCTGGTGCCACAACACTGCAACCCCCTCACAGATACTGTACTTGGAGCACAGCAGTCACACGTGTTGCGAAGCATTTTTTTAAAAAATTGTAAGTACACGCCCCTGTTAAACAGGGGCTGAAAAATTGTGCCTTAGGCACTGGTGCTGGTGCCACAACACTGCAACCCCCTCACAGATACTGTACTTGGAGCACAGCAGTCACACGTGTTTGCGAAGCATTTTTTTTTTAAAAAATTGTAAGTACACGCCCCTGTTAAACAGGGGCTGAAAAATTGTGCCTTAGGCACTGGTGCTGGTGCCACAACACTGCAACCCCCTCACAGATACTGTACTTGGAGCACAGCAGTCACACGTGTTGCGAAGCATTTTTTTAAAAAATTGTAAGTACACGCCCCTGTTAAACAGGGGCTGAAAAATTGTGCCTTAGGCACTGGTGCTGGTGCCACAACACTGCAACCGGCCCTCACAGAGACTGTACTTGGAGCACAGCAGTCACACGTGTTGCGAAGCATTTTTTTAAAAAATTGTAAGTACACGCCCCTGTTAAACAGGGGCTGAAAAATTGTGCCTTAGGCACTGGTGTGGTGGCATGGATCATTGAGGAGGAGGAAGAGGATAGTCAGTGAACATAAGAGGACAGTCACTCAGCATCAGCATAGGCAGTCTTGAAGGGATGTGACATTAAAAATTATTCGGTTATATCCGCCTCAGGTGCCTGGTAGCTGGTGGTGATCCAAGACTGATTCATTTTGATGAAGGTCAGTCGATCAACCGAGGCGGTGGACAGGCGCACCCTATGATCAGTCACAAATCCTCCAGCAGCACTGAATGTGCGTTCGGAAAGAACGCTGGAGGCAGGACAGGCCAGTAGCTCAATTGCATACTGTGCAAGCTCTGGCCAGTGATCCATCCTCAGGACCCAGTAAGCCAGAGGATTTTCGGTGGGAAAGGTGTCCAAGTCTGACCTGCCCCAAGGTATTCCTGCACCATGTATATCAGACGCTGGCGATGGTTGCTGGAACCGATCATACCTTGGGGCTGCGGACTAAAAAATTGTCTGAACGCATCGGTCAGACGTCCACCTTCCCCACCGCTCCTTCTGCTACTGACCGAAGCCTCAGCAACTCGTCGCCCAGGACCAGGAGTTTGTAGCCTCCCAGTTTCTGGGAACGCGTTGCACAGACCTTTCTGCAAGGCCTCCCTGAGATGTCTCATCCTCTGCTCCCTCTGCGACGGCAAGATAAGGTCCGCAACCTTACCCTTGTACCGCGGATCAAGGAGAGTGGCCAGCCAGTAATGGTCCCTCTCCTTGATCCGAAGAACACGAGGATCCTTCCGCAGGCTTTGCAGGATCAGGGAGGCCATGCAGCGTAGGTTAGCTGAGGCATTCGGTCCGGAGTCTTCTGGGTCACTGAGGATGACATGATCGCCAGCCACCTCCTCCCAGCCACGTACAAGTCCACTGGTTTGTTGGGACTGTACATCATCCCTAAAAGACTGCTGCTGCTGATGCTGAGTGCCAGGCTCCACCTCCATGCTCACACAATCCTCCTCCTCCTCCTCCTCCTCCTCCTCCTCATCCTCTTCCTGTGTGATGGGTGGGACAGAAGGAACACTGTCCGGATAAAGGGGGCCTTGAGAGGCAAGGAAGTCCTCCTCTTCCTGCCTCTGTTCTGCCTCAAGTGCCCTGTCCATTATCCCACGCAGCGTATGCTCCAACAGGTGGACAAGAGGGACAGTGTCACTGATGCATGCACTGTCACTGCTCACCATCCTCGTGGCCTCCTCAAATGGTGAGAGGACAGTGCATGCATCCCTGATCATGCTCCACTGACGTGGGGAAAAAAAACCAAGCTCCCCTGACCCTGTCCTGGTGCCGTAGTCGCAAAGGTACTCATTGATGGCCCTCTGCTGCGTGTGCAGTCGCTGCAGCATGGCCAACGTTGAGTTCCACCTGGTGGGCATGTCACATATTAGGCGGTTCTTGGGCAGGTTCAGCTCCTTTTGCAGCTCAGTCAGCCGAGCACTGGCATTATAAGATCGGCGGAAATGCACACAGACTTTCCTGGCCTGCCTCAGGACATCCTGTAAGCCTGGGAACCTGCCCAAGAACCGCTGCACCACCAGGTTGAGGACGTGAGCCATGCAGGGCACATGGGTGAGCTGCCCCTGTCGCAGGGCGGAGAGGAGGTTGGTGCCATTGTCAGAAACGACCATTCCTGGCTTAAGCTGACGTGGCGTCAACCACCTCTCGGCCTGCCCCTGCAGAGCTGCCAGAACCTCTGGCCCAGTGTGGCTCCTGTCCCCCAAACACACCAGCGCAAGCACGGCATGGCATCTTTTTGCCTGCGTACTTGCGTAGCCCCTTGTACGCCTACGGAGCACCGCTGGTTCCAAGGACAGAGCACTGGAGGAAGAAGAAGAGGAGGGGGAGGAGGAGAGAGGTGTGTCACAACCAGTAGCAGTAGTAGCGTTTTGGAGGCGTGGTGGCGGAACAACCTCCAACACTACTGCACCTTGTCCTGCATCCCTCCCAGCTGCCAATAGAGTGACCCAATGGGCCGTGAAAGAAAGGTACCGTCCCTGTCCATGCCTGCTGGACCATGAGTCAGCGGTAATATGCACCTTACCGCTGACCGCCCTGTCCAGCGAGGCATGGACATTGCCCTCCACATGCCGGTAGAGAGACGGAATCGCCTTCCGTGAGAAAAAGTGGCGTTTGGGAACCTGCCACTGAGGAACCGCACATTGAACAAACTCACGGAAGGGGGCCGAGTCTACCAACTGAAAAGGCAGCAGTTGAAGTGCTAGCAATTTAGCAAGGCTAGCATTCAACCGCTGGGCATGTGGATGGCTGGGAGTGTACTTCTTTCTACGGTCCAGCAGCTGGGGCAGGGAAATTTGCCTGCTGCAATCGGACGTCGGTGTACTGCAAGTACTTGGTTGTGACACACCTAATTCTACACCTTCAGTCCTCTCAGAGCAGCTTTCAGAGAGGACTGAAGGTGTAGTGGGGATGGAGATCCCAGCTGAGGAGGAGCAAGGAGAGGTCCGCTTAGTTCTTTGGTGTGGGTCTTTTATGTGCCTGCCAACGAGCTGCATGGCAGGTCGCCATATGTCTGGTCATGCTTGTGGTGCCCAAGCGGCTGATGTTTTGGCCACGCGAGATACGCTTGAGACAAATATTGCAAATAGCAGTGGTGCGATCTGATGCACTCGTCTCAAAAAAGGCCCACACCAAAGAACTTTTCTGATAACGTGCAGAGGCAGCGCCCTGCACAGGCGGAGCTCTGCGGTGTTGTACAGTTGCTGTGCTGGCCTCTACCTGGCCTCCAGGGGGCATCCTGCCTCGTTGGACATGTGACGCCGCATCCTCCTCCTCCTCGTCCTCCTCCTCATCCTCTCTCCCTCAGGCACCCACGTGGAGTCAGTGACCTCATCATCCCCTCCCTCTTCACCACTAGAGCAAACCTGGCAGTAAGCTGCAGCTGGTGGAACAGTACTGCCAGATTCCTCAAGCTGGGTATCATCATCCGAGCCTTCGAATCGTTGGGCATCCTCCTGGAGCATGTACCCAACACTGTGCTCAAAGAGTTCGGGGGACTCCTCAGGAGGACATGGTGGGTCTAGGGAAGGGGTGGCTGATGATGCTCTGTCAGTACCCTGAGCCTGGGTGAGAGAGGATGAGGAGGATGAGGAGGGCTTGGTCATCCATTCTACCAAGCCTTCAGCATGATGCGGCTCCACATGTCCAGCTGCCGAAAACAAAGACGCGCGTGTCCCATGGCCACGTGCTGATGACGATGCACGACCACGTCCACGTCCACGGCCACGTCCACTAGAAACAGAGCCTGCCTGCCCTGTGTTCTTGGCTCTGCACGCTCTGCCTCCCCTTGGCGGTCTTCCAGCCATTGTAGTCGGTAGTCCTGTGGGTGCTGCTGAGAAAAAAATATAGGAGCTCTGTGTGATGCCACTAACACACTAGAAGTCCTATGGGTGCTTCTGCAAAGAAAATATAGAGGAGCTCTGTGTGTGATGCCACTAACACACTAGAAGTCCTGTGGGTGCTTCTGCAAAGAAAAAATAGGAGCTCTGTGTGATGCCACTAACACACTAGAAGTCCTGTGGGTGCTTCTGCAAAGAAAATATAGGAGCTCTGTGTGATGCCACTAACACACTAGAAGTCCTGTGGGTGCTTCTGAGAAGAAAATATAGGTGCTCTGTGTGATGCCACTAACACACTAGAAGTCCTGTGGGTGCTTCTGCAAAAAAATATAGGAGCTCTGTGTGATGCCACTAACACACTAGAAGTCCTGGGTGCTTCTGCAAAGAAAATAGAGGAGCTCTGTGTGATGCCACTAACACACTAGAAGTCCTGTGGGTGCTGCTGAGAAAGAAAATATAGGAGCTCTGTGTGATGCCTAACACACTAGAAGTCCTATGGGTGCTTCTGCAAAGAAAATAGAGGAGCTGTGTGTGATGCCACTAACACACTAGAAAGTCCTATGGGTGCTTCTGCAAAGAAAATATAGGAGCTCTGTGTGATGCCACTAACACACTAGAAGTCCTGTGGGTGCTTCTGCAAAGAAAATAGAGGAGCTCTGTGTGATGCCACTAACACACTAGAAGTCCTGTGGGTGCTTCTGCAAAGAAAATATAGGAGCTCTGTGTGATGCCACTAACACACTAGAAGTCCTATGGGTGCTTCTGCAAAGAAAATATAGGAGCTCTGTGTGATGCCACTAACACACTAGAAGTCTGTGGGTGCTTCTGCAAACAAAATAGAGGAGCTCTGTGTGATGCCACTAACACACTAGAAGTCCTGTGGGTGATTCTGAGAAGAAAATATAGGAGCTCTGTGTGATGCCACTAACACACTAGAAGTCCTATGGGTGCTTCTGCAAAGAAAATATAGGAGCTCTGTGTGATGCCACTAACACACTAGAAGTCCTGTGGGTGCTGCTGAGAAGAAAATATAGGAGCTCTGTGTGATGCCACTAACACACTAGAAGTCCTATGGGTGCTTCTGCAAAGAAAATAGAGGAGCTCTGTGTGATGCCACTAACACACTAGAAGTCCTGTGGGTGCTTCTGAGAAGAAAATATAGGAGCTCTGTGTGATGCCACTAACACACTAGAAGTCCTATGGGTGCTTCTGCAAAGAAAATATAGGAGCTCTGTGTGTGTGATGCCACTAACACACTAGAAGTCCTATGGGTGCTTCTGCAAAGAAAATATAGGAGCTCTGTGTGATGCCACTAACACACTAGAAGTCCTATGGGTGCTTCTGGAAGAAAATATAGGAGCTCTGTGTGTGTGATGCCACTAACACACTAGAAGTCCTGTGGGTGCTTCTGAGAAGAATAAATAGGAGCTCTGTGTGATGCCACTAACACACAAGTCCTGTGGGTGCTTCTGCAAAGAAAATATAGGAGCTCTGTGTGATGCCACTAACACACTAGAAAGTCCTATGGGTGCTTCTGGGAAAGAAAATATAGGAGCTCTGTGTGATGCCACTAACACACTAGAAGTCCTATGGGTGCTTCTGGGAAGAAAATATAGGAGCTCTGTGTGATGGGACTAACACACTAGAAGTCCTATGGGTGCTTCTGGGAAGAAAATATAGAGGAGCTCTGTGTGATGGGACTAACACACTAGAAGTCCTATAGGGTGCTTCTGGGAAGAAAATATAGGAGCTCTGTGTGATGGCACTAACACACTTCAAGTCCTGTGGGTGCTTCTGGGAAGAAAATATAGAGCTCTGTGTGATGGGACTAACACACTAGAAGTCCTGTAGGTGCTTCTGGGAAGAAAATATAGGAGCTCTGTGTGTGATGCCACTAACACACTACAAGTCCTATAGGTGCTTCTGGGAAGAAAATATAGGAGCTCTGTGTGATGGGACTAACACACTTCAAGTCCTATAGGTGCTTCTGGGAAGAAAATATAGGAGCTGTGTGTGATGGGACTAACACACTTCAAGTCCTATAGGTGCTTCTGGGAAAAAATATAGCTCTGTGTGTGTATGGGACTAACACACTTCAAGTCCTATAGGTGCTTCTGGGAAGAAAATATAGCTCTGTGTGGGTGTGATGGGACTAACACACTTCAAGTCCTATGGTGCTTCTGGGAACAAAATATAGGAGCTCTGTGTGTGATGGGACTAACACACTTCAAGTCCTATAGGTGCTTCTGGGAAGAAAATATAGGAGCTCTGTGTGATGGGACTAACACACTTCAAGTCCTATAGGTGCTTCTGGGAAGAAAATATAGCTCTGAGTGTGTGTGATGGGACTAACACACTTCAAGTCCTATAGGTGCTTCTGGGAAGAAAATATAGGAGCTCTGTGTGATGGGACTAACACACTTCAAGTCCTATAGGTGCTTCTGGGAAGAAAATATAGGAGCTCTGTGTGATGGGACTAACACACTTCAAGTCCTATAGGTGCTTCTGGGAAGAAAATATAGGAGCTCTGTGTGATGGGACTAACACACTTCAAGTCCTATAGGTGCTTCTGGGAAGAAAATATAGGAGCTCTGTGTGTGATGGGACTAACACACTTCAAGTCCTATAGGTGCTTCTGGGAAGAAAATATAGCTCTGTGTGATGGGACTAACACACTTCAAGTCCTATAGGTGCTTCTGGGAAGAAAATATAGGAGCTCTGTGTGATGGGACTAACACACTTCAAGTCCTATAGGTGCTTCTGGGAAGAAAATATAGGAGCTCTGTGTGTGTGATGGGACTAACACACTTCAAGTCCTATAGGTGCTTCTGGGAAGAAAATATAGGAGCTCTGTGTGATGGGACTAACACACTTCAAGTCCTATAGGTGCTTCTGGGAAGAAAATATAGGAGCTCTGTGTGATGGGACTAACACACTTCAAGTCCTATAGGTGCTTCTGGGAAGAAAATATAGGAGCTCTGTGTGTGATGGGACTAACACACTTCAAGTCCTATAGGTGCTTCTGGGAAGAAAATATAGGAGCTGTGTGTGTGATGGGACTAACACACTTCAAGTCCTATAGGTGCTTCTGGGAACAAAATATAGGAGCTCTGTGTGATGGGACTAACACACTTCAAGTCCTATAGGTGCTTCTGGGAAGAAAAATATAGGAGCTCTGTGTGATGGGACTAACACACTTCAAGTCCTATAGGTGCTTCTGGGAAGAAAATATATGAGCTCTGTGTGATGGGACTAACACACTTCAAGTCCTATAGGTGCTTCTGGGAACAAAATATATGAGCTCTGTGTGATGGGACTAACACACACAAAGTCCTATAGGTGCTTCTGGGAAGAAAATATAGGAGCTCTGTGTGTGTGATGGGACTAACACACTTCAAGTCCTATAGGTGCTTCTGGGAAGAAAATATATGAGCTCTGTGTGATGGGACTAACACACTTCAAGTCCTATAGGTGCTTCTGGGAAAAAATATAGGAGCTCTGTGTGATGGGACTAACACACTTCAAGTCCTATAGGTGCTTCTGGGAACAAAATATAGGAGCTCTGTGTGTGTGATGGGACTAACACACTTCAAGTCCTATAGGTGCTTCTGGGAACAAAATATAGGAGCTCTGTGTGTGTGATGGGACTAACACACTTCAAGTCCTATAGGTGCTTCTGGGAAGAAAATATAGATCTGTGTGTGTGATGGGACTAACACACTTCAAGTCCTATAGGTGCTTCTGGGAACAAAATATAGCTCTGTGTGATGGGACTAACACACTTCAAGTCCTATAGGTGCTTCTGGGAACAAAATATATGCTCTGTGTGTGTGATGGGACTAACACACTTAAGTCCTATAGGTGCTTCTGGGAAGAAAATATAGGAGCTCTGTGTGTGATGGGACTAACACACTTCAAGTCCTATAGTGCTTCTGGGAAGAAAATAGGAGCTCTGTGTGTGTGATGGGACTAACACACTTCAAGTCCTATAGGTGCTTCTGGGAAGAAAATATAGGAGCTCTGTGTGATGGGACTAACACACTACAGTCCTATAGGTGCTTCTGGGAACAAAATATAGGAGCTCTGTGTGATGGGACTAACACACTTCAAGTCCTATAGGTGCTTCTGGGAACAAAATATAGGAGCTCTGTGTGATGGGACTAACACACTTCAAGTCCTATAGGTGCTTCTGGGAACAAAATATAGGAGCTCTGTGTGATGGGACTAACACACTTCAAGTCCTATAGGTGCTTCTGGAACAAAAAATAGGAGCTCTGTGTGATGGGACTAACACACTTCAAGGGTGCTAACACACTAGAAGTCAAGTCTATAGGTGCTGCTTCTGGGAAGAAAAAATATAGGAGCTCTGTGTGATGGGACTAACACACTTCAAGTCCTATAGGTGCTTCTGGGAAGAAAATATAGGAGCTCTGTGTGTGTGATGGGACTAACACACTTCAAGTCCTGTAGGTGCTGCTGGGAAGAAAATATAGGAGCTCTGTGTGATGGGACTACACACTTCAAGTCCTATGGTCGCTTCTGCAAAGAAAATATAGGAGCTCTGTGTGATGCCACTAACACACAATTGAAGTCCTATAGGTGCTTCTGGGAAGAAAATATAGGAGCTCTGTGTGTGTGATGGGACTAACACACTTCAAGTCCTATAGGTGCTTCTGGGAACAAAATATAGGAGCTCTGTGTGTGTGATGGGACTAACACACTTCAAGTCCTATAGGTGCTTCTGGGAAGAAAATATAGGAGCTCTGTGTGATGGGCCTAACACACTACAAGTCCTATGGATGCTTCTGGGAAGAAAATATAGGAGCTCTGTGTGATGGGACTAACACACTTCAAGTCCTATAGGTGCTTCTGGGAAGAAAATATAGGAGCTCTGTGTGTGCCACTAACACACTACAAGTCCTATAGGTGCTTCTGGGAACAAAATATAGGAGCTCTGTGTGTGTGATGGCACTAACACACAATTGAAGTCCTATAGGTGCTTCTGGAAGAAAATATAGGAGCTCTGTGTGATGGGACTAACACAGTACAAGTCCTATAGGTGCTTCTGGGAAGAAAATATAGGAGCTCTGTGTGTGATGGGACTAACACACTTCAAGTCCTATAGGTGCTTCTGGGAACAAAATATAGGAACTCTGTGTGATGCCACTAACACAGTACAAGTCCTATAGGTGCTTCTGGGAAGAAAATATAGGAACTCTGTGTGATGCCACTAACACAGTACAAGTCCTATAGGTGCTTCTGGGAACAAAATATAGGAGCTCTGTGTGTGATGGGACTAACACACTACAAGTCCTATAGGTGCTTCTGGGAACAAAATATAGGAACTCTGTGTGATGCCACTAACACAGTTCAAGTCCTATAGGTGCTTCTGGGAAGAAAATATAGGAGCTCTGTGTGATGGGACTAACACAGTACAAGTCCTATAGGTGCTTCTGGGAAGAAAATATAGGAACTCTGCGTGATGGGACTAACACAGTTCAAGTCCTATAGGTGCTTCTGGGAAGAAAATATAGGAACTCTGTGTGATGCCACTAACACAGTACAAGTCCTATAGGTGCTTCTGGGAACAAAATATAGGAGCTCTGTGTGATGGGACTAACACACTACAAGTCCTATAGGTGCTTCTGGGAAGAAAATATAGGAACTCTGTGTGATGCCACTAACACAGTACAAGTCCTATGGGTGCTTCTGGGAAGAAAATATAGGAGCTCTGTGTGATGGGACTAACACACTACAAGTCCTATGGGTGCTTCTGGGAAGAAAATATAGGAACTCTGTGTGATGCCACTAACACAGTACAAGTCCTATGGGTACTTCTGGGAAGAAAATATAGGAACTCTGTGTGATGCCACTAACACAGTACAAGTCCTATGGGTGCTTCTGGGAAGAAAATATAGGAACTCTGTGTGATGCCACTAACACAGTACAAGTCCTATGGGTGCTTCTGGAAGAAAATATAGGAACTCTGTGTGATGCCACTAACACAGTACAAGTCCTATGGGTGCTTCTGGGAAGAAAATATAGGAACTCTGTGTGATGACTGCCACTAGGGATGGGCCCGGTGCTCGATGCGAACCCACGTTCGCATCGAGCACCGGGCGTTCGCTCGCTCGGCGAGCCCAGAACTATTTTGGCCGCTCGCATCACGTTCGTGTGATGCGAGCGGCCCCGCAATGCATTGCGGCCGGCGCGGCCGACGCAGTGCATTGCTGGCTGATGATTGGCCAAGCATGCACTGTGACCCCGCATGCTTGGCCAATCACAGCCCCGGAAACTCGAAGAGCCATAATTGGCTACAGGCAGGACGCCTGTAGCCAATTACAGCTCAGGGGCTGTAGTACACGCCCCCCCCTATAAAACGCCGCCACGCCGTCTGCGCCGGTCACATGCTGTTCCGGCGCAGATTGAGCAGGCTGATTCTGTGACACTCTGCTGCATTTAGATAGTTAGAGAGATTCACTTACAGAGATTGAGTTAGATAGATTCAGTTACAAAGATTGATTGAGAAAGAGGGGCTTGTAGTGTGCTCGTGGCAGGCAGGCAGAGCTACTATATTTTGTTACCAGAAGCACCTATAGGACTTGTAGTGTGTTCGTGGCAGGCAGGCAGAGCTCCTATATTTTGTTACCAGAAGCACCTATAGGACTTGTAGTGTGTTCGTGGCAGGCAGGCAGAGCTCCTATATTTTGTTACCAGAAGCACCTATAGGACTTGTAGTGTGTTCGTGGCAGGCAGGCAGAGCTCCTATATTTTGTTACCAGAAGCACCTATAGGACTTGTAGTGTGTTCGTGGCAGGCAGGCAGAGCTCCTATATTTTGTTACCAGAAGCACCTATAGGACTTGTAGTGTGTTCGTGGCAGGCAGGCAGAGCTCCTATATTTTGTTCCCAGAGGCACCTATAGGACTTGAAGTGTGTTAGTCCCATTACACACACAGAGCTATATTTTGTTCCCAGAAGCACCTATAGGACTTGAAGTGTGTTAGTCCCATCACACACACAGAGCTATATTTTGTTCCCAGAGGCACCTATAGGACTTGAAGTGTGTTAGTCCCATTACACACACAGAGCTATATTTTCTTCCCAGAAGCACCTATAGGACTTGAAGTGTGTTAGTCCCATTACACACACAGAGCTATATTTTCTTCCCAGAAGCACCTATAGGACTTGAAGTGTGTTAGTCCCATTACACACACAGAGCTATATTTTGTTCCCAGAAGCACCTATAGGACTTGAAGTGTGTTAGTCCCATCACACACACAGAGCTATATTTTGTTCCCAGAAGCACCTATAGGACTTGAAGTGTGTTAGTCCCATCACACACACAGAGCTATATTTTGTTCCCAGAAGCACCTATAGGACTTGAAGTGTGTTAGTCCCATTACACACACAGAGCTATATTTTGTTCCCAGAAGCACCTATAGGACTTGAAGTGTGTTAGTCCCATTACACACACAGAGCTATATTTTCTTCCCAGAAGCACCTATAGGACTTGAAGTGTGTTAGTCCCATTACACACACAGAGCTATATTTTCTTCCCAGAAGCACCTATAGGACTTGAAGTGTGTTAGTCCCATTACACACACAGAGCTATATTTTCTTCCCAGAAGCACCTATAGGACTTGAAGTGTGTTAGTCCCATTACACACACAGAGCTATATTTTGTTCCCAGAAGCACCTATAGGACTTGAAGTGTGTTAGTCCCATCACACACACAGAGCTATATTTTCTTCCCAGAAGCACCTATAGGACTTGAAGTGTGTTAGTCCCATTACACACACAGAGCTATATTTTCTTCCCAGAAGCACCTATAGGACTTGAAGTGTGTTAGTCCCATTACACACACAGAGCTATATTTTGTTCCCAGAAGCACCTATAGGACTTGAAGTGTGTTAGTCCCATTACACACACAGAGCTATATTTTCTTCCCAGAAGCACCTATAGGACTTGAAGTGTGTTAGTCCCATTACACACAGAGAGCTATATTTTCTTCCCAGAAGCACCTATAGGACTTGAAGTGTGTTAGTCCCATTACACACACAGAGCTATATTTTCTTCCCAGAAGCACCTATAGGACTTGAAGTGTGTTAGTCCCATTACACACACAGAGCTATATTTTGTTCCCAGAAGCACCTATAGGACTTGAAGTGTGTTAGTCCCATCACACACACAGAGCTATATTTTCTTCCCAGAAGCACCTATAGGACTTGAAGTGTGTTAGTCCCATCACACACACAGAGCTATATTTTCTTCCCAGAAGCACCTATAGGACTTGAAGTGTGTTTAGTCCCATCACACACACAGAGCTATATTTTCTTCCCAGAAGCACCTATAGGACTTGAAGTGTGTTAGTCCCATCACACACACAGAGCTATATTTTCTTCCCAGAAGCACCTATAGGACTTGAAGTGTGTTAGTCCCATCACACAGAGCTCCTCTATTTTCTTTGCAGAAGCACCCATAGGACTTCTAGTGTGTTAGTGGCATCACACAGAGCTCCTATATATTCTTCTCAGCAGCACCCACAGGACTTCTAGTGTGTTAGTGGCATCACACAGAGCTCCTCTATTTTCTTTGCATAAGCACCCACAGGACTTCTAGTGTGTTAGTGGCATCACACAGAGCTCCTCTATTTTCTTTGCAGAAGCACCCACAGGACTTCTAGTGTGTTAGTGGCATCACACAGAGCTCCTCTATTTTCTTTGCATAAGCACCCACAGGACTTCTAGTGTGTTAGTGGCATCACACAGAGCTCCTCTATTTTCTTTGCAGAAGCACCCACAGGACTTCTAGTGTGTTAGTGGCATCACACAGAGCTCCTCTATTTTCTTTGCAGAAGCACCCACAGGACTTCTAGTGTGTTAGTGGCATCACACAGAGCTCCTCTATTTTCTTTGCAGAAGCACCCATAGGACTTCTAGTGTGTTAGTGGCATCACACAGAGCTCCTATATATTCTTCTCAGCAGCACCCACAGGACTTCTAGTGTGTTAGTGGCATCACACAGAGCTCCTCTATTTTCTTTGCATAAGCACCCACAGGACTTCTAGTGTGTTAGTGGCATCACACAGAGCTCCTCTATTTTCTTTGCAGAAGCACCCACAGGACTTCTAGTGTGTTAGTGGCATCACACAGAGCTCCTCTATTTTCTTTGCATAAGCACCCACAGGACTTCTAGTGTGTTAGTGGCATCACACAGAGCTCCTCTATTTTCTTTGCAGAAGCACCCACAGGACTTCTAGTGTGTTAGTGGCATCACACAGAGCTCCTCTATTTTCTTTGCATAAGCACCCACAGGACTTCTAGTGTGTTAGTGGCATCACACAGAGCTCCTCTATTTTCTTTGCAGAAGCACCCACAGGACTTCTAGTGTGTTAGTGGCATCACACAGAGCTCCTCTATTTTCTTTGCAGAAGCACCCATAGGACTTCTAGTGTGTTAGTGGCATCACACAGAGCTCCTATATATTCTTCTCAGCAGCACCCACAGGACTTCTAGTGTGTTAGTGGCATCACACAGAGCTCCTCTATTTTCTTTGCAGAAGCACCCATAGGACTTCTAGTGTGTTAGTGGCATCACACAGAGCTCCTATATATTCTTCTCAGCAGCACCCACAGGACTTCTAGTGTGTTAGTGGCATCACACAGAGCTCCTCTATTTTCTTTGCATAAGCACCCACAGGACTTCTAGTGTGTTAGTGGCATCACACAGAGCTCCTCTATTTTCTTTGCAGAAGCACCCATAGGACTTCTAGTGTGTTAGTGGCATCACACAGAGCTCCTATATTTTCTTCTCAGCAGCACCCACAGGACTACCGACTACAATGGCTGGAAGACCGCCAAGGGGAGGCAGAGCGTGCAGAGCCAAGAACACAGGGCAGGCAGGCTCTGTTTCTAGTGGACGTGGCCGTGGACGTGGACGTGGTCGTGCATCGTCATCAGCACGTGGCCATGGGACACGCGCGTCTTTGTTTTCGGCAGCTGGACATGTGGAGCCGCATCATGCTGAAGGCTTGGTAGAATGGATGACCAAGCCCTCCTCATCCTCCTCATCCTCTCTCACCCAGGCTCAGGGTACTGACAGAGCATCATCAGCCACCCCTTCCCTAGACCCACCATGTCCTCCTGAGGAGTCCCCCGAACTCTTTGAGCACAGTGTTGGGTACATGCTCCAGGAGGATGCCCAACGATTCGAAGGCTCGGATGACGATACCCAGCTTGAGGAATCTGGCAGTACTGTTCCACCAGCTGCAGCTTACTGCCAGGTTTGCTCTAGTGGTGAAGAGGGAGGGGATGATGAGGTCACTGACTCCACGTGGGTGCCTCAAGGGAGAGAGGATGAGGAGGAGGATGAGGAGGAGGAGGATGCGGCGTCACATGTCCAACGAGGCAGGATGCCCCCTGGAGGCCAGGTAGAGGCCAGCACAGCAACTGTACAACACCGCAGAGCTCCGCCTGTGCAGGGCGCTGCCTCTGCACGTTATCAGAAAAGTTCTTTGGTGTGGGCCTTTTTTGAGACGAGTGCAGCAGATCGCACCACTGCTATTTGCAATATTTGTCTCAAGCGTATCTCGCGTGGCCAAAACATCAGCCGCTTGGGCACGACAAGCATGACCAGACATATGGCGACCTGCCATGCAGCTCGTTGGCAGGCACACATAAAAGACCCACACCAAAGAACTAAGCGGACCTCTCCTTGCTCCTCCTCAGCTGGGATCTCCATCCCCACTACACCTTCAGTCCTCTCTGAAAGCTGCTCTGAGAGGACTGAAGGTGTAGAATTCGGTGTGTCACAACCAAGTACTTGCAGTACACCGACGTCCGATTGCAGCAGGCAAATTTCCCTGCCCCAGCTGCTGGACCGTAGAAAGAAGTACACTCCCAGCCATCCACATGCCCAGCGGTTGAATGCTAGCCTTGCTAAATTGCTAGCACTTCAACTGCTGCCTTTTCAGTTGGTAGACTCGGCCCCCTTCCGTGAGTTTGTTCAATGTGCGGTTCCTCAGTGGCAGGTTCCCAAACGCCACTTTTTCTCGCGGAAGGCGATTCCGTCTCTCTACCGGCATGTGGAGGGCAATGTCCATGCCTCGCTGGACAGGGCGGTCAGCGGTAAGGTGCATATTACCGCTGACTCATGGTCCAGCAGGCATGGACAGGGACGGTACCTTTCTTTCACGGCCCATTGGGTCACTCTATTGGCAGCTGGGAGGGATGCAGGACAAGGTGCAGTAGTGTTGGAGGTTGTTCCGCCACCACGCCTCCAAACCGCGACTACTGCTACTGGTTGTGACACACCTCTCTCCTCCACCCCCTCCTCTTCTTCTTCCTCCAGTGCTCTGTCCTTGGAACCAGCGGTGCTCCGTAGGCGTACAAGGGGCTACGCAAGTACGCAGGCAAAAAGATGCCATGCCGTGCTTGCGCTGGTGTGTTTGGGGGACAGGAGCCACACTGGGCCAGAGGTTCTGGCAGCTCTGCAGGGGCAGGCCGAGAGGTGGTTGACGCCACGTCAGCTTAAGCCAGGAATGGTCGTTTCTGACAATGGCACCAACCTCCTCTCCGCCCTGCGACAGGGGCAGCTCACCCATGTGCCCTGCATGGCTCACGTCCTCAACCTGGTGGTGCAGCGGTTCTTGGGCAGGTTCCCAGGCTTACAGGATGTCCTGAGGCAGGCCAGGAAAGTCTGTGTGCATTTCCGCCGATCTTATAATGCCAGTGCTCGGCTGACTGAGCTGCAAAAGGAGCTGAACCTGCCCAAGAACCGCCTAATATGTGACATGCCCACCAGGTGGAACTCAACGTTGGCCATGCTGCAGCGACTGCACACGCAGCAGAGGGCCATCAATGAGTACCTTTGCGACTACGGCACCAGGACAGGGTCAGGGGAGCTTGGTTTTTTTTCCCCACGTCAGTGGAGCATGATCAGGGATGCATGCACTGTCCTCTCACCATTTGAGGAGGCCACGAGGATGGTGAGCAGTGACAGTGCATGCATCAGTGACACTGTCCCTCTTGTCCACCTGTTGGAGCATACGCTGCGTGGGATAATGGACAGGGCACTTGAGGCAGAACAGAGGCAGGAAGAGGAGGACTTCCTTGCCTCTCAAGGCCCCCTTTATCCGGACAGTGTTCCTCCTGTCCCACCCATCACACAGGAAGAGGATGAGGAGGAGGAGGAGGAGGAGGAGGATTGTGTGAGCATGGAGGTGGAGCCTGGCACTCAGCATCAGCAGCAGCAGTCTTTTAGGGATGATGTACAGTCCCAACAAGCCAGTGGACTTGTACGTGGCTGGGAGGAGGTGGCTGGCGATCATGTCATCCTCAGTGACCCAGAAGACTCCGGACCGAATGCCTCAGCTAACCTACGCTGCATGGCCTCCCTGATCCTGCAAAGCCTGCGGAAGGATCCTCGTGTTCTTCGGATCAAGGAGAGGGACCATTACTGGCTGGCCACTCTCCTTGATCCGCGGTACAAGGGTAAGGTTGCGGACCTTATCTTGCCGTCGCAGAGGGAGCAGAGGATGAGACATCTCAGGGAGGCCTTGCAGAAAGGTCTGTGCAACGCGTTCCCAGAAACTGGGAGGCTACAAACTCCTGGTCCTGGCGACGAGTTGCTGAGGCTTCGGTCAGTGGCAGAAGGAGCAGTGGGGAAGGTGGACGTCTGACCGATGCGTTCAGACAATTTTTTAGTCCGCAGCCCCAAGGTATGATCGGTTCCAGCAACCATCGCCAGCGTCTGATATACATGGTGCAGGAATACCTTGGGGCAAGGTCAGACTTGGACACCTTTCCCACCGAAAATCCTCTGGCTTACTGGGTCCTGAGGATGGATCACTGGCCAGAGCTTGCACAGTATGCAATTGAGCTACTGGCCTGTCCTGCCTCCAGCGTTCTTTCCGAACGCACATTCAGTGCTGCTGGAGGATTTGTGACTGATCATAGGGTGCGCCTGTCCACCGCCTCGGTTGATCGACTGACATTCATCAAAATGAATCAGTCTTGGATCACCACCAGCTACCAGGCACCTGAGGCGGATATAACCGAATAATTTTTAATGTCACATCCCTTCAAGACTGCCTATGCTGATGCTGAGTGACTGTCCTCTTATGTTCACTGACTATCCTCTTCCTCCTCCTCAATGATCCATGCCACCACACCAGTGCCTAAGGCACAATTTTTCAGCCCCTGTTTAACAGGGGCGTGTACTTACAATTTTTTAAAAAAATGCTTCGCAACACGTGTGACTGCTGTGCTCCAAGTACAGTCTCTGTGAGGGCCGTGTTGCAGTGTTGTGGCACCAGCACCAGTGCCTAAGGCACAATTTTTCAGCCCCTGTTTAACAGGGGCGGGTACTTACAATTTTTTTAAAAAATGCTTCGCAACACGTGTGACTGCTGTGCTCCAAGTACAGTATCTGTGAGGGCCGGGTTGCAGTGTTGTGGCACCAGCACCAGTGCCTAAGGCACAATTTTTCAGCCCCTGTTTAACAGGGGCGGGTACTTACAATTTTTTAAAAAAATGCTTCGCAACACGTGTGACTGCTGTGCTCCAAGTACAGTATCTGTGAGGGCCGGGTTGCAGTGTTGTGGCACCAGCACCAGTGCCTAAGGCACAATTTTTCAGCCCCTGTTTAACAGGGGCGTGTACTTACAATTTTTTAAAAAATGCTTCGCAACACGTGTGACTGCTGTGCTCCAAGTACAGTATCTGTGAGGGCCGGGTTGCAGTGTTGTGGCACCAGCACCAGTGCCTAAGGCACAATTTTTCAGCCCCTGTTTAACAGGGGCGTGTACATACAATTTTTATAAAAAAAATGCTTCGCAACACGTGTGACTGCTGTGCTCCAAGTACAGTCTCTGTGAGGGGTTGCAGTGTTGTGGCACCAGCACCAGTGCCTAAGGCACAATTTTTCAGCCCCTGTTTAACAGGGGCGGGTAATTACAAATCTTGATCTAATAGTTCACAGCAGGGCCCATTCCTGCGCCCACCAAGAGTAACTATGAGGGCCTGCAGTCTTGTGGCAACACCGTCCACCACCACCGCCAAAGGCCCAATTTTTCTGCCCTGTTCATCAGGTGCTTGCAATTACAAATCTTGATCTAATAACTCACAGCAGGGCCCATTCCTGCGCCCACCAAGAGTAACTATGAGGGCCTACAGTCTTGTGGCAACACCGTCCACCACCACCGCCAAAGGCCCAATTTTTCTGCCCTGTTCATCAGGTGCTTGCAATTACAAATCTTGATCTAATAACTCACAGCAGGGCCCATTCCTGCGCCCACCAAGAGTAACTGTGAGAGCTTACAGTCTTGTGGCAAAACCGTCCACCACCACCACCACCACCCCCAATTTTTCTGCCCTGTTCAACAGGTGCATGCAATTACAAATCTTGATCTATTAACTCACAGCAGGGCCCATTCCTGTGCCCACCAGTCTTGTGGCTACACCAACATCTAATAGGGCAAATTTCTGCAGAGTATATACGCCAGGCCCCTACTTTCAAACATCCAACTTACAAACGACTCCTACTTGCAAATGGAAAGAGAAAACAGGAAGTGAGAGGAAATCTACCCCTAGGAAGGGAAATTCTATCCTGTTAGATTTAATTTGGGAAAAAGGTATCTCCTCTCTACTGATACTTTATCACCAATCCTTGTTTCAATTAAAACCCCACTTTTCCAAAAACATTTGTCATTGGGACGGAAAGTGAGGTGACATGTTCTGAACAGATGTGCAAAGACAGCAAATGTTACAGGGGTGATAACCCCTCCCTATGTTCTCCAAAAAGCTTAAAAATAGATTTTTTTGGGATGGAGCTACACTTCATAATGTACCTGTTCAGATTCTACTTAAGATCAAACCTAAAGCCGCAAGTGGTTTTAAATGGCTTCTTTTTTCCTTTACAAATGTCATTTTGTGCAAGGACAGTTCTAAACACGGGAAACACATGCCGCTTCACAGGCATACTTTAGACACCCCCCAGGTACCATATTTAAAGGAAAATTTCACTTTTTTTTTTTTCACTTTATGCATCATTAAAATGACTGCTCCCGAAAAAACGTTAGTTTTTAAAAGTTCTTTTTGCATTGATATATGTCCCCTGGGGCAGGACCCGGGTCCCCAAACCTGTTTTATGACATTAACATGCATATTGGCCGTTGTAATTAGCACTTTTGATTTCGAACGTTCGCGTCCATTATAACGTATAGGGTTCGAAAATTCGCGCGAACTTTCGGTCCGTTCGAAGGTTCTGGTTCGAACCGAACCCGGGGGTGTTCGGCTCATCCCTACTTCTGGGAAGAAAATATAGGAACTCTGTGTGATGCCACTAACACAGTACAAGTCCTATGGGTGCTTCTGGGAAGAAAATATAGGAACTCTGTGTGATGCCACTAACACAGTACAAGTCCTATGGGTACTTCTGGGAAGAAAATATAGGAACTCTGTGTGATGCCACTAACACAGTACAAGTCCTATGGGTGCTTCTGGGAAGAAAATATAGGAGCTCTGTTTGCTGCCACTAACACACTAGAAGTCCTATGGGTGCTTTTGGGGTGCAGTGCTGTACTAACAGCACTGCGGTTGGTACTACTGAAATACTGTACTAACAGTAAGACACGTACCAGACTAACCGCCAGCAGCAGCTAAAAACACACTAACCAGCAGCAGAAATGGACGATCAATGACAGGTAGCAATGGTTTAGCAAATAAATAGCCAATGGTTTAGCAAAGTAGAGCAAATATTTCTATATGAATCTAGCAAAGAGTGACACAGAATCAGCCTGATCTCTCCTAAAGCCGGAACTCATGTGACCGGCGCCGACGGCGTGGCGGCCTTTTAAATGAGGGGGCGTGTACTAAAGCCCCTGAGCTGTAATTGGCTACAGGCGTCCTGCCTGTAGCCAATTATGGCTCTCCGAGTTTCCGGCGCTGTGATTGGCCAAGCATGCGGGGTCACAGTGCATGCTTGGCCAATCATCAGCCAGCAATGCACTGCGCCGGCCGCGCCGGCCGCAATGCATTGCGGGGCCGCTCGCATCACACGAATGTGATGCGAGCGGCCAAAATAGTTCTGGGCTCGCCGAGCGAGCGAACACCCGGTGCTCTATGTGAACATGGGTTTGCATCGAGCACCGGGCCCATCCCTACAGATAGCTAAAAAGATCAATGGTGTCAGTGGGAACTTATCTGAGAGGCAGACATTTCTGATTGCTCAAGGAACCCCTAGCAACCTTTGGAGGAACCCTAGGATTCCATGGAACCCTGATTCTCTGCATTAGGTGATGATGAGAATCATGGAGGTATGTGCTCCTAGCCCTACCTAGCCATTAAGGAAAAGGGGATGTTTGTTATATGGGGTCTGTAAATTGGTCTAGCTTAGTGTTTTTTAACCAGATTGCTGTGGCACCTTGAAGTGCCATTTGGGTTCCCAGTTTGCCTTGGATAAGGGCCTTCAATGGGGGGAGTGTGATTGGGAGGATCTGTGATGGGGGAACTGTGTGATTAGGGAGCTCTTATGTGATGAGAGCCTCGGCTGTATAGGGGGGGCTTCCGATGTGAAGTTATTTTTGTCAAGGTGGTTATGTGCACCATCCCAGGCTCAGGTTTCCCGCTAAAAAGCAAAATTTTAATTTTTGTACATTTTAGACTGTTGGTTGGATTTGACATACTTTTAAAGGATTCCACAGCTGAAAACAGAAGAGAAATGCTGCTCTAGAAGGGGTTAAGACAGACAACATTTGTATTTTTTTTTTCAAATGGAGCCAACTGACCTAAAAAAAAAATATATTTTTGTATGTAAGTATGTACAATTGCGCAATGTACCATTGCAATCTGGAGACAGGCTAAGAAAAAGGGAGAAAACGTCCAGCGAGATTTATTTGCATTACTTCCCAGCACATGTTATCACTCAGAGCGTAGATAACTCGGTAGAACATTTGGGAGGAAACACAGGTTTATATGCCCTCTGGTGTGTAAAATAGCATTTGCAAATTTTCAGTGATCTAATATAATTTTGTCAAAGAAAAACCCTCTAAAACTTCTAAAAAACAAAGTGAGAGGTTGTAGCGACAGAACCGTCTGAGCACAGGCTTAAGCTTCTCAGACAATGCCACAACAGATAAAGTTCTTCCATTTTCAATGAAGCTCGGCATGTTTCTTTAAAACTGAACAGATTTTTTTAGGCAAGATCCCATCTTTAGCACATATGGTTGTTGCCTATAAATTAATCATGCAACGTACTTCAAAGTTATGGAAAGTCGCGGAAAAGTGAAAGAATGTTTTGTTTTCAGGGCCCCTAAGGAAAATAAAGCTTGTAATCTAATAATAGCAATACGATTCGCTCGAGTTTCCTTTTGCTCTTTGGGGTATATTTACTAGATGATGTTGATTAAGAAGCTATGGACCCGGGGTCTTTTGCATCGCCTCAGGATGAAAGATTGTTCCCTCGATTGTAAAAGATTAGCAGTGAAAGAATATGGGCTACGTAGGGCTTTCCGTCTGTGCTAGGATGCAAAATCTAAAGAGCACCAGTCATAAAAGTTAAAGAAAAACAAGATAACTGTCCTAAGTTCTCTAATATCAGGGTGTCAGAAGCCATGAAATCAGGCCGAGACAGAAGTACAGTTAAATCACACTTGTTTAATAATAAAAGTAAAAAGAACAAACATAGTCAAAACATAGCCAAAGTTCAGTAACCGGAAAGGATAGTCAGCCAAGCCAGAAGTCAGGGATCAATGTAGTGGAACAGCAAGCAGGATCTGGAGCCAGAAGGGATTTCAGCAAAGCAAGTCTTCAACAGGATCGCAGGAGATAGATTCTGTGATGTTGACCAAGGTGAAGGCTGAGATCCTCTGGACTGGACGGCTTAAGTAGGCAGGACTGAGGAGCAGGATATCATCAACAGCTGAGTAACTGTGGAGAGATAGGAGCTGGCAATTAGCTGAGTGGCCAGCTCAGAGAAGGAAGGGCTGAGCCCAGCCCTGACACAGGGGAAAGCACAGACAAAATATAGGCATGGTTTTCCTTTTCAAAAAGTGCATTTTCATATAGGGTATGTAGTTTTTTAATCAAAGCTCTGGAAGGATGGCAATAGCGGAACCAATGTCTCACAAGGTGTGTTAGGCAGAGACACCTGCCAGTCCTTAAATCCATCTGGAACAATGTACTCAAACTTTTAGACTTGTATGTGTAGTCGTATGAAGGAAAACTTCAAACAAGATCAATAGTTTTGACAAGACAGCTCCTACATAACAAGGCTTCCCTTAGTGGGCACCCAACAATGGCGCAAACTATAAAAATACAGAAAGGCTCTGAAAGCTCCCCAGATGGAGTGGGTGTGACTGGATGGTGGTACTTTCCCCTCCCCCTCCCCCCTTTTTTTTCTATCTTTCTCTTTCCCTTTTCTCTTCTCCTTGCTCCTCGCTTTACCCATTTTCCCTTTCCTGACTTGTCTATAATGCCAGCACACGAGTGCTGTGACCTTAGAGCCGGTCAGTACTGGGCTCAAATCCCAATCCCTAAAAAACGTTGATTGCCGTAAAAAAGGCCATGCGGGGTACGGAGGACTCTTTTTCCCTTGAAGCTCAATGTGATTCTCTCCTGATAGAAGACTTCTCCTCTTTACACTGTGATGTATGTACGAGGTTATTGGGAACGACTATTTTATTGTGATATACACCAGCGTGGTCTCTGTATTTCCACATGTTCTTCTTTCTTAAATAAAGAATTTATTTAAAAAAAAAATACAGAAAGGAGTGCCAGACCAAAACCAGATTAGAGCCCAAGATAATTTTATTTGTTGGTAAAATAAGTCATATAAAAACTGCCAATGCATCTTGAGAGCAGCACCACTTCCCCTTCATCAGAACTCAACACAGGATAAAACATAAAGGTACTCAATTTGCTGCTCAGCAGCTGCTGTAAAGTTGCTACTCCATAAGAAGAGCAGGAGACATGAAAGCCCAGAGTGGCATGAGTGCCTGACAGTTCTTGTGAAGATAGATGCATATGGATTGCCTTTGGGCACCTAGATGCAGGCTGAACTATGGACGCAGGGTAGCAGAGATGGCAGGCTGGCAAGTCACTTGACAGACAGACAGCAGGTACTTGGCAGGCTGCAGGAGAACATATGATAGCCATGTGTGCAGGGCACAGAGCAGAGTTAGGCAAGTTTGGTCTGTGGGCAGGTCGCAGAAGCAAAACAGCAGACAGCAAGGTAGTCAGGGTCCAGGCCAGAGTCAGCAATGGTGAGGCAGGTAGGCAGAGGCAGAGATGTGGTCCAGAGGCAAGGCAGGGGTTGGTTACGGAGTTAAAGCGTGGTTAAGGTGGATCAGGTCGGCAGATATGCAGGAAATGCTGTAGACCATATGGCAAGGTCCTAGTGCATCAGTGCCATTTAAGCATGAGCATAAATAATGGATTCCCCTTGGATTTGGACTTTAACAGCACTCAAATATATATAACAATCATATTAAAGTAGAAAATCATTCATTATTAACACAAGGTTAAAAGGGATAACACGGAGTGGGCATTACAACAAACAACTGAGGTGCTACAACTGTAACATGTAGATGGTATAGATGAGATATCCTTCACCCAACACGTTTCAGAGTCTGTTACATCTCCTTCACCAGGGGTAGAGAAGATATCAAATCTCTACAATGCAAATTCAAAAAACAGTAACAATTCATATATATACATAATGTTCCAATATATATAGTTCCAAGTCTAGGACTTACAGTTATTTAAGTCGTGTATATGCAGACACTCCATGTAAGTTAAAAACAACACATAACACTGCCCCAGGGAGTTTCCACCTTCTCCATCCCCATTTGTCTCTTAGACACATGCCCCTTCTATGACACTGCAGTGGGAGGCGTGCCTCCATTGCAGCATTTTTATTGGACAGCTGGGAATAATGGTACTTTACCATTGGTCCAAGACTCCAAGCTGTCCATTGAGCTCAGTGCCTCTGACAAGAAGTGAGGAGAGGCATTGTGAGCTCAACCTATCAGTCTGCTGCAAACAGAGTGTGCCAGCTTGTATTTAAACTGGCCGCTCTGCATGTAGCTTCTGACAGGCTGCGCAAGGAGCCCCGTATCGCCAAAACCAAATTTTTACCAATGGTGGGGTAGGACTTAGGCTACCTACCCCCCAAATTTGGGGTCTCTGTGACCTCAGGTAGCTGAGCTGCGACCCTCGAAGCTCGAAGCTTGAAGCTCTGCCTTACCTGCCTCCCCTGACTCCACGTCCTTGCTATAGGGTCTAGTAATCAAAGTTTTAACCAGAATTTCACCCATAATTTACACATTTTTCCGTTAACATTAAATTCGAAAATGCATAACTCTTGGGTGAAAGTTGTGTGAGCAAAAATCTGATTCAAGAGACCACCAGACACCTAGACCATACCCTTATAACCTCTTGCTTTTACTGCAACATCCTAAATCTTCATTCTCTACAGCCTACCATGAATTCTGCTGAAAGACCTATGTATTTCTCCTATGAATACATATGTGTTTTCCCTCTTAGCAAATCTCTGCACTGGCCTACACTTGACTGGAGAATACAATTCAAGTGCTGTGTAATCCCTTAAAAACTGTTTTTTAAAGAAAAGTATTTGTGTCTAGGTGCTCATCGGTGCTATCAAGAAGGCCATCAACTCTGACATGGAGATTACATGGCTTTGCTGATAATTATTGTTTTTCAACAAAGCCATGCTTTACAGCAACAGGTGCTGACATGGCTTTGTTTAAGTAAAGCATAATGCACAGAATCAGGTAATGTGTTTTTGTACGACAATGCCTGCACAGTGAATTTAGAGACCAATATCAATGAAACCTCAAATTTTGTGTAGCGCCGACACTTTTCCAAAGTGTGCGATATAGTGTAAATTTAGTTTTTCCAGAACTGAGTTCTGGGAGTTAATTGTTTAGGTCATTTACTTTGGCATCAGCTTGACTGGGCTGTACTGTAGTTCTGCCTGGCCATAGGTGAGGTGAAGCACCTGTGACAGGCTGAGAACGCAGCCTGGTTGGACGTGTTAAGTACCAATCTTTCTCGGAGCCAATCAGTGGGCACGTCTGGCCCGCTGTGTATACTGGGAAGGGGTATTTAAGATGCTGAAGTCACGTGTTCAGGGTTCGGCTTGCTCTTTGATTCCTGGTTCCGGTCTGAGCCAACCCCGTGAGGGGTTCCCGAACCCAGGAGTGTCTGCTTCCCCCGTAAGCCTGGTCACCCTGACCAGCCCCAGAGGCCCTCATGGTTTGGGGTGGGGATCCGGCCGTTCCCGAGCCTCGGAACTGGCTAGTTCGAGGCCCAATAACTGAAGGAGGATTCTGAGGTGTCCCGGTGTGCTCTCAGGATTGGAGAGACACAGCAACTCCTACAAGCGACCAGGGGAGGACTCTTCGGAGGAGGGCCAAGAAGCTGGCTGCTCGGTAAGAGCCTGGGAGCTGAGATTGCATGGACACTAGTGAATTCGCATTTCTTACGGTATCGCCGAAGCGGCTGAAAGATTCAGGTACCGTAGGAAAAGTTCCTAACTCGTCTTTCAGTAACAACCTAGTCTGTGGCAGAGACTTTGTAAATCTTTAAATCACTTGTTGGCTGCTAAATCTACAGACAGGGGTTTATCCAACAGTGAAGCGCCCAGTTGTGAGCAGCTACTCTCTTGGTTACCTAAAAAGACATTAATTTGATGTCGGCAGTTCTGAAGTGCCTGAGCCTTATCACCCATGTCCTCTATTCCCAACTAAGAGACTGTGTTATATTTGAACGTTACTTTAAGCAAATAAAAAATCCTCAAAAGGATCTCTGAGTGTCAGCTTCTGAAATTACTGGGTACTAACCCTGGAAACCCCTAGAAAACTAACGACGAGCTACAAGGAGGAGGTAATTGGTAAGCCCAGAAAATACATAACCGCCCCGCAGGGGGTTATGGCGCTACATTTGCATCAAAACCATGTTCAATTAAATTACTCACTTGTTCCTTTTATCTATACTTCCAACCTCAAAAGGCAAACATTCCCCAAACCTCCAACTCTGCTCTTCCACTGACCTACTGTACATATGCCTTCTCCTCTCATAACCTCATCGCAGTCATGACTTCAAAACTTCTCTAGAGGGCTCCTTATTCTATAGAGCTCTCTTCCTCATAATGAGACATTTGATTCCACTAAACAATTTGTAGACAATGATACATAGTCATCCAAGTTTAATGAAGAGCATATATCCAATAATTACGTTGTTCTCAAACCTGGGCGTGACTAGCATTGAGTTTAACAGGTCAGAAAACAAATGAGGTTGGCCAAATGGTTCAGTACTTTTGAAAAGTTAGTTTACAAAAGTTTTTATTGGAAGATCAATTAGAAAAAAGGTGGTACATATAATATTTAGGGTTGAAAATACAACGATTACAATAGTGTATAGATATTAGGAGAAATCTAGAGGATTAAGGAAGATTCCAATATGACCATTTTTTATTAAAGATATGCATATTGTCATGGAGTTTGTGATGGATTCTTTCAGTGAGTTTCATCATTTCCATTCTAGCTAGTACTTGCGACCAGATGAGATTAGTTGATCTCCAATTAAGAGCGATCATCCATTGTATTGCACTAAACAATGAGTGTACTAGCCCCTGTACACATGGTCGGAAATTCTGACGGAAAATGTCCGATCGTGACCACCCGTGTGTGGGCTCCATCAGATCCTGCTCTCAAATTTTCCAACAACAAAATCCGATTGGACTTTTTCCGATCGTGTGTAGAGAATTCCGACGGACAAAGTGCCACGCATGCTCAGATCAAATTACGAGACCAAAGCTATTGGCTACTAGCCTCTACGTAGTCCCGTCGTAGGCAACAAACGTCACCACGTTCAGAATGATCGGATTTTCCGACAACTTTGTCCGACCGTGTGTATGCAACACCAGTGTCAGACAAAATCCGACGGATTTTGTGGTCGGAATTTCCGACCGTGTGTACAGGGCTTAGTCTGTTGCAAGAGGTTGGGATATTTGGTATAGAGGCTAACAGAAGACATATTGTGAGTGTAAGTTCTATTGTTTGGCCTGAGGCTTCTTTAACTCTATTATTGGCAGCTTGCCATATTGGTTTTAGGAACTTACAACTCCAGAATATGTGTACGAGATTCCCCTGTTCTGAGCAGCCTCTAAAACAATTAGGGGAGGCTGTAGGGTAAAAGTTATGGAATTTTTGAGGGGTTAAATACCATCTGGTTAGTAGTTTGATTGGTGTTCCCCTGACTGAGATAGCACGTTTCTGGATCATGGAGTGGTAATAAAGGTGTAAAAGGTTTTGATGTGACCTTTTCGAAATACACCAGCAGACTGATTTACAGTATCAGTGGTAGTCTACAAAGGCATTGCGGATCTGCTATGGCACATAGCACAATTATAACCAAGTTGCATCTAAAAATAAAGACATGGTCTCAAGTGAGACCACATTTTCCAGGGTGAGATGAGGTGGTCACTTTAGAGCTCAGTGGAAAGTATACAACAGCATAAAATTGTCAGAATATTCAGGAGGTCCGTATTAGATCAGTTATTCAATATGCAGTGAAGTCACAATAAGAATGACCACACTCAGTGAGCAATGTTCCCTGATCCTCTCTCCTCAAGATCCTGAAGCCATTTACCAAAGGCAATATTGTCAGGGTGGCAGGCCATTCAGTATAACTGTAAAAGTGATTGGGTGGCTTTACAGCCACCTGGATCACTGCAAAACGGAGTCAGCTAAAGAATCAATACCAGGCTTGTTTTAACACCTTGACTACCAGGATTATACCATTTATAAATGTACCTTGCTAGACAAGGGATTAAGGGAAACTCTGCATTAACCCCTTCACAACCGCGCTATATCCAAACGGCAGCTGCAGTATGGCCGCACTTTGCCAGGAGGCCGTCATATGACATCCTCACGTGCTCCTGCTGCCTGTGTGCCCTGCGGCACGCATAGGCAGTGATCTTTGATTGGGATAACGAGCCAACGAGGACAGCTCTTTACCAAGTGATCACCTGTGTCCAATCACAGCTGATCACGCAAATCCACACAAGGGATGCACTGACAATCAGGGCACTAATCATCAGTGTTCGGATGATCAGTGCAGCTCCAACAGTGCTCACCAGTGCTGCCAATCAGTGCCCGTCAGTGATGCCTGTCAGTGCCATTAGTGCCGCCTATCTGTGCCATCAGTGCCACCCATCAGTGCCCATCAGTGCTGCCTATCAGTCATTGCTGTGTCTTGGCCTAGGGCGGCACTTTGCGGGGCGGGCCTGTCCTGCCGAGTCCCAGGCTCCCACGGCCACCTCCCGCCTCCGACGCACAAATATAGCCCCCAGCATGCCAGCCAGCTTGCAGCCTGTAGCGCGGCACTTGCTAATAATATTAGCAGTATAGGGTGTACTTGGACAGGGGGAGGGAGCGACTGATGCCCCCCATAAAACGGCCGGTGACTGGCCAGGCCGGGTGCATATAATTTCAGTAGAGGAGGCAGAGCCTAATGCTCCACCTACCCTCCTCTGCATGACATCCTTACAATGCTTCTTCTCCCTGGCCCGGGGCCGAGTCTATCTCTCTGCGACTATAGGAGGAGGAGAGAGAGAGGAGGATGACGGGAACCCCCTCAGGTGGTGACATTGGCAAGGACAGCAGGACAGGTACAGTTAATTACGGTTATTATAGTCATCATGTCCAATCCATATAAAGTGCTCAACCTGGATTAAATGCATATTTTCAGATGATATTGCAATAAAGTGCTCCAATGCGTGCCACAAACTCATTAAACAGTTCACATTCAGTGAAAGTTCATGTACTGCAAACTTTGTGCTTTGAATCACATAAACTTTCACTGAATGTGGACTGCTTTATGAGTTTGCATTGATTTCAGCATGTGCAAAGTGCTCCATGCTAAAATCAATGCAAACCTATTGCAAACCACTTCAGCCCTGGAAGAATTTACCCCTTAATGACCAGGCCATTTTTTGCGATAGGACGCTGCATCGCTTTAACTGACTATTGTGTGGTTGTGCGACACTGTACCTAAACAAAATTTCCTTTTTGTTCCCCATAAATAGAGCTTTCTTTTGGTGGTATTTGATCACCTCTGCGGGGTTTTTTTTTGCGCTATAAACAAAAAAAGACAAATTTGAAAAAAAGCAATATTTTTTACTTTTTGCTATAATAAATATCCCCCAAAAATATAGTTTAGGCCGATATATTCTTCTACATATTTTTGACAATAAGCGTATATTGATTGGTTTGCGCAAAAGTTATAGTGCCTACAAAATAGGGGATAGATTTATGGCATTTTTATTATATTTTTTTTTTTACTGGCAATGGCAGTGAGCTGTGATTTTTATTGGGACTGCGACATTGCGGCAGACAGATCAAACACTTTTGACACTATTTTGGGACCATTGACATTTATACAGCAATCAGTGCTATAAATAGCCATTGATTACTGTATAAATGTCACTGGCATGGAAGGAGTTAACACTAGGGGGCGATCAAGGGGTTAAATATGTTTCCTAGGGAGTGTTTCTAACTGTGGGGGGATGGGACTGCCTGGGGGAGGAGACAAATCGTTATTCCTAAGCAGTAGGAACAACATATAAGTCTCCTTACCCCTGAGATAACAGAGATCTGTCTGTTTACATTGACAGATCTCCGTTCTGCCCTTCTCAGGAGCAATTGCGCATTGTCTCCTATGTCTCCTACGTCACGCGACGGACACGTGCCCCCTATACTCCTTACAGTGCCTGCCTTACGGTGGTTCACGCAGGAGTGCCATTGTGCCGCCGCCAATCGACGGCGGGCAGTCAGCAAACAGTTAAGCAGTTCACATTCAGTGAAAATTCATGTACTGCAAAGTGCTCCATGCTATAATAAAAAAATAATTAATATACACTAGTTAGAGCTGTGATATTTTGAAACTGACGAGGTTGCATTGATTGCCACTGATGAGGTGGCACTCTTAAACTGCACTGGTAGGTTGCACTGAGGAGCACTAATAGGCTGCACTAATGGGCACTGGTAGGCTGCACTGATGGGCATTGATAGGCTGCACTGATAGGCTGCACTAATGGGCACTAATAGGCTGCACTGATGGGCACTGGTAGGCTGCACTGATGAGCACTGGTAGGCTGCACTGATGAGCACTGGTAGGCTGCACTGATAGGCTGCACTGATGAGCATTGATGGGCACTATCTGGCTGCACTGATTTGCTGGACTGATGGGCACTGATTGATGCAAGTATGGAGTAAATGGTGTGTGATTGTGTGTGATAATGTACAGAGAGTAAGAGGTGGAGCTCTAAGAGGAAAAGGTGGAGCCTAAAGAGGTAGTGGTGTGGTTTACAGGAAGGGTGTGGTCTTGACAGGAAGGGGTGGATCGTATTTAAATTAGGGCGTTCATAAGTTTAGTCAGGCCTAGGGCAGCACAAAACCTAAATACACCACTGCTATCAGTACCCGTCAGTGCAGCCTCATTAGTGCTTATCAGTGAAGTAGAAAAATTACTTATTTACAAAGTTTTCTTACAGAAACTAAGAAAAACTTTTTTTTTCTAAAAATGTTGGTCTTTTTTTTTCATTTGTTTAGCAAAAAATAAAAAACCCAGCGATGATTAAATACCACCAAAAAAAAGCACTTTATGTCTCAAACAAATGATAAAAATGTAGTTTGGGTACAGTTTTGCATGACCGCGCAACTGTCATTCAAAGTGCGACAGCGCTGAAAGTTGAAAATTGGCCTGGGCAGGAAGGAGGTGAAAGTGCCCATTTGGCAAATGGTTAATAAACCACATATTTGTTTGCAAAAAAAAACTGCTGTACTTTCCCTTTAAATGCTCATACTTTTTTTTAACATATTGGCTGCAGCCATGAGTAAAGGAACTGCTGCTTTCAGTAAAGATTTGTATATGAGAAAGTTAATTAGTACCAGGAGGCAGCCATGACGTTAGCATCATAGTAAACTGTTAGAGTTTAGTTTAGAGCAGAGCAAATACTGTAGAAGGACAGGAAGAGACAGATTATAATATTTTTAGCTTGACATAAATAATTGGCAACAAACGGACTAAGTAGATGATCGATTTCTAAACACTGTCAGACTGATGGAAGAAATTATGCAGACAGCATTGCCTGGAGAGGAACCATGAATAACACAGTAGTGTACTCACACCTCGACCTCTATTTAGTGGGAGCAGTTTGCAGCAACCCATACCAACCAATCAGAGGTCTTTTTTTCACTGGTCCTACTAAAGTGAATTGAAAATAGTTAATCTTCGATTGGCTCTGATATTTTGCTGATAGGTTATCAGTACTCTAATGCCAGGTTACTCAGCCTTTCTCAACTATTCTACCCTGGAAAAAAATGTTTAGGTTTTTGGGGAAACCCCTGAAATAATTTTCTGATCCACAACTCACGATACATTAGTGTGATGCAATCACTGAATTGTAGGTGTAATAAAAAAATGAAAGAATACAAATAAAATGTACCTCTTTTTTTAAATTCTATTTTATTGAGTGTTTATGAAAAAAAACAAAGATACAGTACAAATATAAAGTACAAAAAACAACCCTTCATTAGCTAGCAAGTGAGGGTACGCCAAGCCCTTCTATCGTCGTCAACAAACCCTCAGCCACCCACTTCTCTGTATATTGGTAGACCCACTCCACCTCACAGTAGAATGCTATAACCTGGGTAATAGTGGGCAAACAACGTCAAAATTACAGGACTAGAAGTAGTCTAAAAACACGTAACAGTGTATAGCCCCCCAGCTGGACCAACCATCACCCGAGCATAACAATCTCAAAAACATCTGTAAAAAATGTAAACAAGGTGGTAGACTAGTGGACAGGGCAACCATAACGAGCCCATTTGGTGAAACCTCAACTCATATTAAGGGGGAAATCATGTGGGACCATGATTCATATCAGTCATCGAGATCCAGCTACCCTATACCTCCTCAAATTTTCGAGGACAACCCCAATTCAGATATGTGGTCTTATAAAATGGGAGTCCCTTCCATTCAGTTAATGTGGGAGCCACTGGCTTTTTTCCAGTGTAGTATCATTGTTTTTTTTGGGCATAAAAAAGCAGTATCATTAGCAACATTTTGAGGGCCACCGTATTCGTGAGCCCCTCTATGAGGCCCAGCAAACATACAGGGATAGTCAACGAGATAGATATGGCCATCACTCTAGCATACCTCCCAACATTTTGAGATGGGAATGAGGGACATCTACTAACAAATGTAATAGGGAGGGCTAGGGGAGCTGCTGCACAGAGGAGGTTTTGCGCCTTCATGCATAGAATGCATACCTATATGTATTAGACATATGCGCCGTCAATAAATTTGTTTCGTTCCGTTCCGTTAATTCGTATTTTGGAATTCGTGTCCAAAATTCAATTTGGATTCGTACGAAATACAAATTTTTTTGTTAAGTTTGTTAACTCTTCGTAACAATTACGAACGTTCGTTATGATGAATTTATCATTATGAGGGGCTCCCACCATTCCTGTGCTGTGCTTATTGAGGGGCTCCCACCATCCCTGTGCTGTGCTCATTGAGGGGCTCCCACCATCCCTGTGCTGTGCTCATTGAGGGCTCCCACCATCCCTGTGCTGTGCTCATTGAGGGGCTCCCACCATCCCTGTGCTGTGCTCATTGAGGGGCTCCCACCATCCCTGTGCTGTGCTCATTGAGGGTCTCCCACCATCCCTGTGCTGTGCTGACTTCCTGGGTTTTTAACTTCATCAAAACGAATAATCGTGATTAACGAACATTCTTATTTTGTAAGATTCTGAATCTCCCATCGACTACCAGTACTAGTCTCCCACTCCCATATTAAAAAAAAGGTAATTTTCCCAACCCTCACTCAGCAGCAGAAGAAAACCTCTGATTGGTCAACAAAACACCAGTCATGTTTCCGTGTAACGGAATTTGGATCCAAAATTCGAAAACGAAAATTCGTATTTCGTACAAAATTTGGAAGCATAGCAATTCGTATTTGGGATCCTCCCGAATGTACAAATTTACGGAAATTCGTACGAATTTTCGATTCGTACGAAACTAATCGCACATGTCTAATATGTATACCTATATTATATGCATGCATTACATGCATAGAATGCGTACTTATATTATACCTATATGTTGTTGGATAGCTCTGAGAATAACACTTTCATTTTCAAATCTCAAACATTTGCAGTTCTCTGTGATTCTAAAGCATTTACTATAAAATGAAAACTAGAGGTTGCATAAAAGAACTTATAACGCTTCTAAATTAGATTCATATTTTTTTGTTAAATCAGAAGCTTATTAAATTTCTGACCTAGAAACAAAAGAGATAAAGAAATGGCTCATCATGAAAAGCTAAAGATAAACTATGTCAGCTAGAAAGGAATGAGCAAAATAATGAACAACTGACTTAAAAGGATAATAGCAAATGACTGTAATGATATATAATTAGGTTATTTTTAAACAAAATTTTGCCATCACTGATAATAAAAGGAAAATTATACTAACTTTCAACAAATATGTCATGACATAAAGACCGGAGTTCTGGAAGAAATTGTTTTTCCATGACTTTATATACCATCTTTGATGCTAACCTTCCTAAATGTTTGTGGGTAGTGATTATTACTGGGTTTTATTTTTGTTATCAAGGTTAACCCTGAGTGAAGACTGCTACATACACCCCCCCCCCCCCCCAATGGTCCCAGATTGACCAAAATCTCCAGAAGACTTGGACCGTATTTCACATTCACGTATTTTCATTTTGCATGATACCTGCATGACAGTAGCAGCATAGATCCAGGAAGAGGCATAAAAGAAGAGTAAAGAAAGATTGCAGGATGCAGAGTGTGGTTCAATTAATCACCCCACTGACACCAATATCTCTACTGACATCAATGTCCCCCAACTGAGCACCAATGCCCCAAATTACGCAAATGTTCCCCACTGGGTTAGGTACCAGTTTCCCTAAAAGAGCCCTAATGTCCCCATTGAGCACTTTCTCCCCCCCCCCCCCCCAAACCTAACTGACATCAGTGTCCTTCTCTGGGCAGCAACACCCCCAGCAAGCACCAATGTCCCCTGAGCACTAATGTATTCCCACACTGTCACCAGTGCTCCCCCTGGACAGCATTGTGCCCTACTGTGCACCAATGTCCCTCAGTGACCACCAGTGTCCCTTATTGAAACCAAAGCCACCACTGACCCCATGTCCCCTACTAAACACCAATGGCCCCACTGACACCAATGTCCCCCACTGAGTACCAATGTCCCTCACTGAGCGCTAAGTCCCCAATGAGCACCCCCCCCCCCCTACTGACACCAATACCCTCACTGGCATCAATGTCCTTCTCTGAGCACCAATGTCCCTTAGTGAGCACAAAGGTACCTTAGTGTGCATCAATGCCTCGTAGTGAGCACCAGTGTACCTTATTCATACTAATGCCACTACTGACATCAATGCCCCCCACTGACACCGATGCCCTTCCCTTCTACCCTGTTGGGCACCAATGCCCCATTTCACCCAATGAGAAACTGGACGCTAAAACATTTTCCCCACTAAAAGTGAGGCATTTTTACTTTCGCTAACAACTGACAACAGGCATACTTTCCTTTCACTGACCACAAACACCAGCCCAGGCATTTGTTCCTCCCAATGACCACAGGCATTGGCAATTTTTCATCCCACTGACCAGCAATATAAAGGGCACCGTGACACATTCTGCTGACTGCTGGACTCTATACATCATGCTGAACAGTACATAGCGACAACCACTGCACATTACATCCCTAACCAAAGTGTTTATTATCTCAACCGTTGCTGGTTGCTAAGTAATACTAATAGTTTATCAGTTATTGTAATTAAGTTTTTCTTTAAGGTAAGCACAAAGTGTTAGTTCTCTGACCACATTTAGCGCAATGTAACCACAGCACTACAGAATGCTGACTATGCTGACAGTTTTTCCTTTCCTGAGTGTCCCTTTTTCTCAACTTCTGATGCTGGAAAGTACACTAATTTATTCTGTAAACCAGTGTTTCTCAACCAGGGTTCTGTGGAACCTTAAAGCGGAGGTCCGCCCACCGCTGTAAAAATGAAAAGCCAGGCTTTTAAGAATCGGACACTTATCTGTCCTGGAGTCCAGCGATGACGGCACCACAGCTGATGTTTCCATCAGCTGTCGGGTGCATGCCGCCTCCATTGCAAGTAAGGGAACCCGGCACTGAAACCTTACGGCTTCACGCCGGTAACCCTACTAACCGCTCCTCTCTCCTACTGGCCCGGCGGCCGGGGAAGGAGGAGGGAGGAGGAGGGAGCCTGGGCGGTGACGTCAAGACCTGCGGCTGATGCTCCTGGAAGTGGGAATAGGATACCTGTATTAGAAAGCTATTTTTGGGTGGAGCTTCACTTTAAGGTTCCTCCTGAGGATGCTAGGGGATCCTTGAGTAGTGAGCAATGGTGGATTGATCTCCCACATACACTGACCACCAACACAAGGGGGTAATTATACACTAACCCCCAATCTAAGGGGTCACTCCTAAAAGGACCATTCATTTTGGAGGACATCACAATTTTTACTGTCTGCCTTTCTTTTCTACAATTATTATTCATTTCCAGATGACGAAAAATATTTTTGTAGTAAGCGCTGCATGAACTACCGGCGCTATATAAATCCTGCATAATAATAATAAAGTAGGGGTTTGGTAACCAAACTATTTGCCCTGGGTGTCAAATACACTAGATATGCCACATTATATGTTCTTTTATTTAAAATAGTTTTGAATTTATTGATCATAGTTACATAGTTACATAGTTAGTAAGATTGAAAAAAAGACACCAGTCCATCCAGTTCAACCTGTGGTGTGTGAGTGTCAATAGTACATTGTATATCCCTGTATGTTGTCATGGGCGTCCGCAGAACTTTTTTTCAGGGGGGGGGGGGGCATAATTTAAGGGTCAACCATGCACTGCCCCTTTTCAACAATGTCATTATCACATTATTATGGTTAGAGACTGCAGACGTAGTACAGTCCCTAGGATAAGTAATGGATAATGGCCAACAGGCCCTCTTACCAGACCCAGGGAAACTACAGCAGTGATCCCTCCGGCTGGACGATCGCTCACTCTGGGTTCCCCGAGGGCGACTATGGTCAGTAGTGTAGCATGCCTGTACCCTGGTAGTGGCTCAGTCTTTCGCTCTTTGGTGGTGCTGGGCAGCGTGGCTCTCTCTCTGGCTTCCAACCAGCACACTCCATATTCTTTGTCCTGTAGCGCTCTCTCCCTCAGCTTTTTCCCAAGCTGCAGTCTCTCAATCTCTCTTGATCGAGCTGTAGCCTCCTTCCTGTGGAAAATGGGGCTGCCAATCTTTGGGACTACATGTCCCATGATGCTCTCCTCTCCTAGTCTCCTTTGATTGGCCCTCAATTATGGCCAACAATGAAGGAACAGAGCGGGCAGGAAGCTGAGAGGGGAACCTGGTGACAGCCGCCGTCTCTTCTCCCTGACAGGAGAAAGGGGGGGCAAGCGGGGGAAACCTCTGATAGACCGCAGCTTGCCTTTCTCCTGTCACAGCGCCACTGAGTTCTCTGCTGGACTGAGCAGGGAAAAGAGCCGAAGTCGCACTACACTGATGGGGGGGCTTGACAGCTCCTTGATGGTGTCACCCTACTGGCGGGTGGTACCCGGGTGCGGGCTGCCTGCACCCTGATAGCAACTCAACTGTGCTGAACTTAAGATCCGATCCCTGATTCCACCCACCTTGCCCCTACCTGCAGACGCCCATGTATGTTGTGATCATTAAGGTGCCCATCTAATTGTTTTTTTTAAACTATCGATGCTCCCTGCTAATACCACTGCTTATGGAAGAGAATTCCACATCCTTACTGCTCTGAGAGTAAAAAACCCTCTACGCAGCTTAGGGTTAAACCGCTTTTCTTTCAATTTCAGTGAATGGCTGCATGTCTTTTTAAATTCCCTTTCACTAAAAAGTTTTTCCCCTATGCTAAGGTCACCAGTACGGTATTTGTACATCGCTTTCATATCCCCTCTCAAGCGTCAAGCGCATAAGTTCAAGGCTTGTAGTCTTTCCCCATAGCTAAGATCCTCTAGTCTGGGCATCACTAAATGACGGACCGCAGGCCAAATGTGGACCGTGTCGCATTCACATTCGGACCGCCGCTGTTCCACCATTTAGCAGCCTTTTCTTCCCCTGCTGTTGCTCTGCAATCCTCAGAGAGCCAACAGCAGGAGGCAGGACATTTCTGGCTGAAGGGCGGAGCTGCCCGAGGTTAGCAAGCACATGGTTGGCTGCTAGGATGAAGGGCAGTAAAGCAACCAATCACTATCTTGCAACACCTGCCCTCCATCCAGACATGCTGTGCCGATCTCTGGTCTGTACGGTAAGACAGTGAGGGAGGGGGCAAAGTTACAGGGGGTGAGGACACTAATGTGAAAAGGCTTAAAAGGAGCTGAGGAATGTGTGTGCTGAGGACAGTGATATTTGGGGCTGATGACATTAAAGTTGGAGGAGCCTGAGGACTGTAATGTGGGGGGGGGGGCTGAGGACTGTGATGTGGGGGAGCTGAGGACTGTGATGTGGGGGGCTGGGGACTGTAATGTGGGGGGGGGCTGAGGACGTGATGTGGTGGGTGAGAACTGTGATATGGGGGCTGAGGACTGTAAGGGGGGTGGACTGAGGATGTGATGTGGGGGGCTGAGGACATGATGTGGTGGGCTGAGGACTGTGATGTGGGAGGCTAAGGACTGTAATATGGAGAGCAGAGGATGTGATGTGATGGTCTGAGGACTGTAATGTGGGGGGAGGGGCTGAGGAAGTTAAAGTGGGGGCTGACTATTAAAATTGGGGAGGCTGAGGACTGTGATGTGGGAGGGGGGGGGGGGGGTTGATAAATGTAATGTGGGGAGCAATGAGGACAGTAATGTGAAGGGGGGCTGAGGACAATAATGTGGGGTATGATGTAAATAGGGACAGAGAACAGTACTGTCAGAGTTTGATGTCAAGGAAGGGTGAGAACAATACTGTAAAAAAGGTGGATGGGGGTGATATACAGGGGGAGCTGAGCACACTCACCAAGAGGGGAATCTTGAAGTGAAGAGGGAGGGGACTGTGTTGTGCAGTGGGGACTCAGGACACTGATGTAAGAATGGGTTCAGATTTGTGCATGTGCATTTGGTGCACACGTCGTGTGTAGGTCAGCCCATTATGGGCTGCACTACCCGCAAGAAACACGGAGAAAGAAGTCCTTGACCTTTTTTTTCCAAAATCCTGCCCCACCAAGCAGCATGGTGCTGCAGCAACATGCGGTTTGGTACATGCGAAAAATGCGGCACGGATAACAATATGATATTCGGACCTCCGCTGGAGGAAGATTTTACTGACCGGAATTTTAATTCAATGCCCCTGCTCTAGTCCCTTTATTAGCTTTGTTGCCCTTCTCTGGACTCTCTCCAGCACATCCTTCCTGAGGACTGGTGCTCAGAACTGGACAGCACACATAAGATTGCATGCCATTGCTGAGCCTCTCATCTACTAGGAACCCCAGGTCCTTTTCCATCTTAGATTCCCCCAGAGGTTCTCCCCCTAGTGAGTAACTTGTGTTCGTATTTTTAGCACCCAAATGCATCACTTTACATTTTTCAACATTAAACCTCATTTGCCATGTAGTTGCCCACTTTATTATTTTATTTAGGCCTTCTTGTAAGGTTTCCACATCCCACGCAGAAGTTATTGCCCTGCTTAATTTTGTATCATCTGCAAATATTGAGATTGAGGTGTTTATCCCATCCTCTGTATCATTTATGAATAAATTAAATAGGATTGGTCCAAAGACAGATCCTTGGGGGACCCCACCTACTACACCGGACCATACCGAGTACTCGCTATTTATCACCACCCTTTGGACCTGCCCCGTAGCCAGTTTTCAATCCAGGTACTCACCCTATGGTCAATGCCGACAGACCTCAGTTTGTAAAGTAAAGTTTTGTGGGGACCTGTATCAAATTCCTTTACAAAATCCAGATATACCACATCCACAGGCCTTCCTTTATCTAGATAGCAGCTCACTTCTTCATAGAACGTTAATTAATTGGTCTGGCAAGAACGATTCTTCATAAATCCATGCTGATTATCACTAATGATACCATTTTTAATTTCTAAAATCTTGGATATAGTCCCTTATCATCCCCTCCATTAGCTTACATACTATCGATGTTAGGCTGATTGGTCATGTTGTTGTACCATAAGCTGTAAGTGTAATCATTTTGAGGAGGGGTTACCCAAGACCTGATAATTATTTTTAAGGGTTCTTCAGATGTAAAAAAGGTTGAGAATGGCTTTTTTAAACAAAGGTAGGTCCCTCATAGAGCTAATTAGAAAAATAGAAAACTAATGGCATTAAAGACCAAATAGTCCATCATCTGGTCTGACTAGACATGTGCTTAACTCTTTTTGGTCCGAATATAAATTCGAACAAATGTTTGGTTATTCAGAGATTTGGATGTATCCGCATGGCCGAATGAAATAGTAACAAATTTTGTTGAAATTAATTTACTATCGTTTCGTATATTTGTTTTTTAGCAATTTGAATTTGAATTGGTCGAAAAATAATTGACCAATTCAAATTCTGTGTGAAGAATAGCTGGTTGGTATGGAGCGGGCTGGGAAGCCGGCCACTGCAACCTTAATAACGATGACTCATCAGCTGTCAGCGGGCTTCCCTGCTGAGAGCTGAAAAGTAAATAAAAGTATGCCTGCAATGGAAAATTCAGGAAAAAAACTGCGTGGGGTCCCCCCACCATTTCATACCAGGCCCCCCCGGGTGGTCTGGTATTGATTTTCAGGGGGACAAGGGCCTCTTCCCCACAACCCTGGGCGGTGGATGTTGGGGTCTGCGGGCGGGGGGCTTATTGTAATCTGGAAGCCCCCTTTGACAGATCCTGCCCCCCGTGTGAATGAATATGGGGTACATAGTACCCCTATCTATTCACCAAAAAAGTGTAAAATGTAAGTAAAGACACCACATGTTTTTGACAATTCCTTTATTAAAAAATCAAAAACAATGTCCCCCAGTGTAGATCCATCATCAATCACACCACCGCTGCCCCATCGGACCCAAAAAAAACACCTCCTGCCATCTCTTCCATCTGACATTTCTTAAATAACTAAAGGGTGGAGTCACCTGATGATGTCATATGGTGATTACACCCCCTTGTGACATCAACAACCCAGCATGCCTCGGTAGATGACATCACAAGAAGGCGAGGTCGCCTTCGATGAGTCGAGAGGTTTTTAGGGGGTTGCCTTTTTTGGGGTCCGGCGATGCGGCGGGTGTCGTGATTGACGATGGATCTACATTGGGGGACATTGTTTTAGATTTTTTAATAAGGGAATTATCAAAAACTCATGTTGTGTCATTACTCACTTTTTACACTTTTTTTTGGTAAATGGGTACTCCATATTCCTTCACATAGGAGAGCAGGATCTGGGGATCCCCTTGTTAACGGGGTCTTCCAGATTCCGATAAGCCCCTGCCTTCAGACCCCCCACAACCACCACCTAGGGTTGTGGGGAAGAGGCCCTGGTCCCCATCAACACAGGGACAAGCTGCTTTGGGGTGGGGGGGGGCAGAGAACCCCCCCACCCCAAAGCACCCCCCATTTTGAGGGCATGTGGCCAGGTATGGTTCACTCCCCCCCCCGATCGCTCGCCCCCCCTTTCCTGGCCTGTCATGCTGCATGCTCGGATAAGGGTCTGATATGGATTTGGATTTGTATCATGCTTGGATAAGGGTCTGGTATGGATTTGGATTTGTATCATGCTCGAATAAGGGTCTGGTATGGATTTTTTTTAATTTTGGCATGGGTTTCCTCTGAAAATCCATATCAGACCCAAAGGGCCTGGTATTGATTGGGGGGGACCCGCACTGTTTTTTTCAGAATTTTCTATTGCCGGCATTCTATTGTTTACATTACAGCTCTCAGCGGGGAAACCCGCTGACAGCTAATGAGTCATTGGTTGTTAAGGACGGGGCGGTCCTAAACAACCAGCTATTCTTCACACAGAATTCAAATTGGACAATCATTTTTTGACCGATCTGAATTCGAATCGTTCCGAAAATTTGGAATTTGTTAGAAAATGAATAAATGAAACAAAACTTAATGAAACTAAACTAAACAAATTACGAAACAAATCAACAGAATCAGCGTGAATGACAAATCACAGAACACACAGTTGAGTTGCCATTCATTTGAAGCTTGTCGCTCAAAAAAAGTTCAGGAGCTATATTTGTGTGACATGCTTCACACGATGCGGTTTGTATGATTTATTGCGCGACAATCGCGGCAAAAAAAATTTGTTTATTTTAGTTTCTTTTTTTCGTTTCCGTTGATTCGTAATGACTCGTACATTCGTAAGTCTTCGGTGTTCGGATTCGTAACGATTCGTACATTCGTAAGTCGTCGGTGTTCGTATTCGTAATGATTTGTACATTCGTAAGAGTTATTTTTTCGTTGATTCGTTTTTTCGTTAGTTTCATTTTCGGACGCATTCGTATTTATTCGTACATTCGTAACATTCGTAACATTCGTAGATTCGTAATCGGAGCATAATTCATAATTTTATGTAATGTGTATGCTATTATTACATTTTAATAATTTACGAATTGAAAAAAAAGTTACGAATCGAAAAAAAAAAGTTACGAATCGAAAAAAAAAGTTACGAATGTACGAATTTTTTTGTTCAATAGAGACACGGAAAATTACAAATCGAAAAAAATAAATAAAAAAAGTTACGAATCGAAAAAAAAAGTTTGTGTTCAATCCATTCGAAGCACGTTTAGCAGCACCATTGTAAGGGACACGGAAAATTACCAATTCAACAAAAAAAAAGTTACGAATGTACGAATTTTTTCACTCGTTTTCGTTTTTCGGATTTTCTTCATTAGTACATTCGTTGTTTCTAATTATGTTTTTTCGGATTTTCGTTGTTTTTCGGATTCGTTCGATTCGAATGATTCGTTAATCGGATTCGTACGATTCGAACGATTCATTATTCGGATTCGTACGATTCGAACGATTCGTTCATTCGTACGAAAATGAACGAACGAAAATAACGAAAAAAAACGAAAAAAAACGAAACGAATTGCACATGTCTAGTGTGAATGCAGCCTTAATGGGAACCTGTCCTGGCCTAAAAGGACACCGTTTGATGTCTACAAGTAGTTTGTGATTTAAAATGTTGTTCGTGTTTGACTACATGTGAATTATTTTATTTCTATGTCTACATAGCAATTTCTATGTCTAAGTTTTATATAAAAAACATGGCATGATCTGGAATTCCCCTTTAAGAAAAAAAATAAAATCTTCTTTAAGCTTAAAAGGCCCTCCTTAAATAGTCACACACCAGTGACACAGAACAAGGCCTCTACATTCAATATTCAAGGAAAGAGAGTAAAGTGTAAATCCATATAAAATTAAAAACAACCACGTTCATTTTGCCCAGTGTGTATCTGCCAACACAAGCTGTCAAACTCATAAGGGGTAACCCACATCCTCGCAATCACTCCGTGCCCACCTCATTATTCTGAGACTTGCAACACAAGCCTTTTTCTTTGTAGGGATCATGCACACTCCACACATAGCACTTTCATAATATTACACATTCTGCAGCTCTCACAGCTCTGAAAAACACAGCACATTCATGGCCTTATCTAAACAGCTTTCAAAGTATAACCGACTGAGCCAGCAATCTCCTAGTCATTCTTGGCAGGGGTTCTATTTTTTTCCATTCAATCATGAATATAAAAGCAGCACGAGGCACAGCTCTGGTATATATTTGGAAATGCAATACAAGTAATAATTCAGACCTGATCATGTTGACTGAAAAACACAGGTGAAAATAGAACTCTCTGTCTGAGAAGCTGACATGGGGCTGAAGAACAGCAAAGGAACTTGAAAACCCCAATTTAATTTTTTTTGCCTAAAGCATGACTCCACCCAAAAAAAATTTTGGAAGGTGATGAGAATAGTGCATGTGTAAAATTATATAATAATGTCAGACTCAAAAAAAAAAAAAAAGAAGAAAAAAAAAAGGACTTTATAGGTTGCCACAAATAACCCCTAAATAAAGGATTAGTAGAGTTTTGAGTATAAAAATGTACAACGTTTATTTATAATTCAAAAATCATTAAAAACAGTATAAAAACTTCATACATTTATTATTATTATTATTATTATTATAGGATTTATATAGCGCCAACAGTTTCCGCAGCGCTTTACAATATAAAACGGAGACAATACAGTTATAATACAATAAAATACAAGAGGATTAAGAGGGCCCTGCTCAGAAGAGCTTACAATCTAATAGGGTGGGGGAGGGGGTACAAAAGGTTGTAAATGTGGGGAATGAGCTGATGGAAGTGGTAAAAGATTTGTTGGAGAAGTGATAGACTTCCCTGAAGAGATGAGTTTTCAGGGATCGCCTGAAGGTAGCTAGAGTAGGGATAGCCGGACAGGTTGAGGTAAAGAGTTCCAGAGGATGGGAGAGGCTCTGGTGAGATCCTGGAGATGAGCATGGGAGGAGGAAGCGAGAGAGCTTGACAGTGGGAGATCTTGAGAAGAGCGTAGAGGACGGATGTTGGCATCCATAATGAATGTCAACTATATTTCAAAAAGGGAGTGCATATAACCCATACAGGTCTAGCCCAGAAACATTTACATGTATAACTGCAACATAAGCAGCACATTTCCAACAATTGTACTGGGCCAGGTGGTATGTGGAATCCAGTTGTCAATCTTGATTTCTACATGTTTCACCAAAAATGGCTTTCTCAGGAGATCACATAAAGAATTGAAAAGGCTCAGAGATGCATAGCCCCAAAAGAGCAGTCCAGGCTACCCCAGAACCAGAGAATGGTGTATCAGGGCCAGACACAGCTGTCAGAAAAACCTCCCAAGGGCACTACACAGCTAAAATGTATATGGGGTCACTCCAAACACATGTGGCTTTCTTCTTTCATCCATTATTTCTTGGGGTGGCAAATAAGGTTCATATGGTTAAAAAACATGCTTATATGACCACCAAAAAAGTTTCAATGGCCGGTCCACATGTATATATGACCTCACTGGCCCCAGGAAAATAGCTGCTGCCATTCAAAAATGTTAATGTGTACAAATTAAATTAAAATGATATAATAATGTCAGACTCAAAAAAGGAAGAAAAAAAGAGGACTTTATAGGTTGCCACAAATAACCCCTAAGTAAAGGAGATGAGTAGAGTTTTGAGTATAAAAATGTACGTTTATTCATAATTCAGAAATCATTAAAAACAGTATAAAAACAGTATAAAAACTTCATACATCCATAATGGATGTCAACTATATTTCCAAATGGGGTGACAGTGCATATAACCCATACAGGTCTAGCCCAGAAACATATACACCATGTATAACTGCAACATAAGCAGAACATTTCCACCAATTGTACTGGGCCAGGTGAGGAATCCAGTTGTCAATCTTGATTTCTACACGTTTCATCAAAAATGGCTTTCTCAGGAGATCACATAAAGAATTGAAAAGGCTCAGAGATGCTCAGCCCCAAAAGAGGAGTCCAGGCTAGCCCAGAACCAAAAGATGGTGTATCACGGCCGAACACAGCTGTCAGAACCCCCCCCCCCCCCCCAAGGGCAGTACACAGCTAAAATATATATGGGGGTCACTCCAAACACACATGGCTTTACATTTGGTCATCCATTATTTCTTGGGGTGGCAAATAAGGTTCATATGGTGAAAAACATGCTTAAGTGACCACCAACAAAAGTCTCAATGGCCGGTCTACATGTAAATACGACCTCACTGGCCCCAGGTAAATAGCTGTTGCCATTAGACATGTGCATTCGTTTTTGTCCAAATGCATTTTCGTCCGAATTTTAGGTATTTTCGTTATCGTTTTAACAAACGATAACGAAAGTGCAGAATCCAAAAAATTTAAGATTCGACATAAACAAATGCTTTATTTTCGTTTTCGTTGTGACAACAGTTCGATATAGATAGGAGATTCAACGCTGACAATAACAATCTGTGTCCATTGAACCTGTGGTCGAATGTGCCTAATCTTAACTCTATTAGTCCAAGATTGTTCTACATAGAGAGAAAAGATTTGACGTAGAGAGGAAAGATTCGACGTAGAGAGGAAAGATTCGACATAGAGAGAAAAGATTCGACGTAGAGAGGAAAGATTTGACGTAGAGAGAAGATTCGACGCAGAGAGAAAAGATTTGACGTAGAGAGAAAAGATTTGACGTAGAGAGGAAAGATTTGATGTAGAGAGAAGATTCGACATAGAGAGAAAAGATTTGACGTAGAGAGGTAAGATTTGACGTAGAGAGAAGATTCGACGCAGAGAGAAAAGATTCAACGTAGAGAGAAAAGATTTGACGTAGAGAGGAAAGATTTGACGTAGAGAGAAGATTCGACGTAGAGAGAAAAGATTTGACGTAAGAGAGAAAAGATTGCTGCTGAAATTGGGTGGAATTGCTGCTAAACTATACAGAGTCATACAGTTGAGCTGCTCCGTCGAATCTTCTTTGAACATTCGACAGACACCATAAGCCTTCAATGACAGATTCAACCTTAATTCATTTGGATTTTCGGACAAATGCAATTTTTAATGAAAAACTAAATAAATAAAAACGAATTTCCGGAGTAACTAAATAAATTTATTTTTCTGATGAAAACAAAATTCTGAAACAAATAATTTCAGTGTGCACATGTCTAGTTGCCATTATAAAATATTGTAAATGTGTACACAGGACTATGAGCTGCCAGAAAGACATATTGCTACAACAGTCCTAGAGAGTGATTAGTGGGGAGGAGGACTGAAGAAACGTGTCCTCCTGCCTGCAGCAGACCAATGACATAATTTATCCAAATTGCATCGACACAGTAACTTGACTGGCGGTCAGGCACTGTTTTTCAATGATAAAAGGTGACCTTTTTTATTATACTGTTGACATAACATTTAAGGAATGTATTCAGGCACACTTATAAAGTTACTGATAGGTCTGCTTTAACAACCATAACCCTGATCATAAATATAAACTGACATAATCAAAGTACACTAAGAGACGCATTTTACTGGGGAGCGGACTAAGAGGGTTTTGTTCAAACCTGCTTGAGTTATGTCAACAACCATTTTCTTCACAGTCAACTGCTTCTTACTTTTGCCTCACCGTTGCATAGCTTGCTTTCCTAAATCAAATAAAGAAGCAAACTTACAGAGAGAACTCTTGTAGCTTCCTATAGCTATTTGTGCAAAATAGAAAGAGCAATGCTAATGAAGTGGACCCAAAAAACAATAGCAACACAGCAAGAATTTACTGGTGAGGGATCTGGTGACGGATCAGAGGACTCGTCATTTCATAACAAGCTGGGGTTCATTTCATTCAGGGAAAAGGCCCGAGTAGTTGGATGACCGCCTAGGCCACAGTCATTTGGCACTGGCCTGTCAGGAAGCAAGCAATAAATAGGTCTCAGCGGAGGCTCTGCAGGTTAAACCAGACAGCAATTAGTCAGAAGGTTTTTATGTGTTGCATAAGAGTGGAAACACTTGTTGTTCAGACAGCAGCAGCACATCTCAGGAGGCAAACATTAAACATGCAATTTTTTTAAATTTATTTTTAACAAAACCATGCCCTTAGATTTTTTTAGGACTTTGTTGCAAACCTCGGTAGGAGTTACATAACTACATAGTCTGGTTGAAAAAAGACACAAGTCCGTCTAGTTCAACCCACAGGGAAAAAAACGAAACACACACAAATTGAAAACCTCCATATACACAATCCTATACCCACAGTTGATCCAGGCATGACTCAAGAGTATAAAAGGCAAAAAGAAACAATAAAGCACGATCCAATTGGCTTCAGGGAGGTAAAAAAAAAAAATCCTGATCCCCCAAGAGGCAATCAACTTTACCTTAAAATATTAGTATCCAGTTATATTATGTACACTTAGGAAATAATCCAGGCCTTTTTTAACTACTTCCCACCCGGGAGCCGCCTACTTCTGATCGGACGTTCCCGAACGTCCTTCAGAAGTAGGGGGATCGCGCGCGCGCACCCTCCTGATCACATGACGGCCGTGTCCAATCACAGCCGTCATGTGATGTAAGCAAACAGCCGGTTGCTAGGCAATCAGCTCTCCTCTCCTCACACGGAAGTCGTCGCTGAGGAGAGGAGAGCGGATCGCTGCAGCCGGCTGGTGATCAGTGAGTATTAGCTGTTTTTTTACTCACTGATCACCAGTATAGTGTCCACAACAGTGTACCAACACAGTAAAACACACATGTCCCCAAAACATACTTGCCCCCAAAACACACATGTCCCTAAATAAAAACACATGTCCCCAAATAATAAAAACACATGTCCCCCACATATGTCCCAGTAAAATCACATGTGCCAATGATTATCTGCACACATATGTCCGTGATCACCTGCACACATCTGTACATGATCATTTGCGTACATATGTCCGTGCTCACGGGAACCAATTATTATACACTTAACGGAATTTTTTTTACTAAAAACATGTAGCAGAATACATTTTGGCTTAAATGTATGACAAAATTTGATTTTATTGGATTTCGTTTAAAAAAAAGGAGAAAATATTGTTTTTTTTTAAAAATTCCGCTATTTATTCGCTTATATCACAAAAAATAAAAAACGGAGTCGTGAATAAATACCACCAAACTAAAGCTCTATTTGTGCGAACAAAATGATAAAAATTTCATTTGGGTACAGCATTGCATGACCACGCAATTGTCACTGAAAATGCGAGAGCGCTGAAAGCTGAAAATTGGTCTGGGAAGGAAGGGGGTGAAAGTGCCTAGTATTGTAGTGGTTAAAACAATCTACTGAGCTGGCCAGAACCAGCTCTTGAGAGAGTCTATTCCACATTTTTATAGCTCTTATGCCCACACGGTCAGACATTCCGACGGAAAAAGTCTGATTGTATTATGTTGTCGGAAAATTGTGTGTGGGTTCTATCGGACTTTTTCCGCCGGAATTTCCGGCGAAAAAAATTTGAGAGCAGGATCTAAAATTTTCCGACAACAAAATCCGATCGTGTGTAGAAAATTCCAACGCACAAATTGCCACGCATGCTCAGAAAAAATTTGGAGACAAAAGCTATTGGCTACTGGCCTCTACGTAGTCCCATTGTACATATTGTATGTCACCTCGTTCCCGAATGATCGGATTTTCCGACAACTTTGTGCGTGTGTATGGAAGACAAGTTTCGGACAAAATCCGTCGAAAACAATCTGACAGATTTTGTGGTCGGAATGTCCGACCGTGTTTACGGGGCATTACTGTAAAGCCTTTCCATATTTGGAAATTAAATCTCTTTTCCTCCAGATGTAAAGAGTGCCTCTTGTCCTGTGTGATTACCTTAAAGCGAATAACTCAACAGCAAGTTCACTATATGGACCACTTATGTATTTATACATGGTGATCATATCCCCCCTTAATCTCTTCTCAAGAGAGAATAAATTCAGTTCCTCTAATCTCTCCTCATAGCTGAGCTCCTCCATGCCTCTTATCAGTTTGGTTGCCCTTCTCCGCACTTTCTCCAGTTCCCTGATATCCTTTTTGTGAACTTTCCCCAAAACTGAACTGCATATTCCAGATGAGGTCTTACTAACGATTTGTACAGGGGCAACATGATACAGTATCTCTCTCTCTGCAGTCTATACCTCTTATAATACAAGAAAGGATTTTACTCAATTTGAAAACCCCAGCTTGAAATTCCATGCTATTTTAAGCTTATGTATCACCCTCTAGTGTGCTAGTGTATATAGTTGTAGTGTAGGAAAATTTGACCTGACTGAGAGCCAGGCCTGGGTTGAATCTGGGTCAGGGCTGAGTGACTCAGGAAGCAGCATCCTTGGTGACTCCCCTGTTTTCTAGAACCTTGGAGAAGCTTCCAGAAGTAGAGGGTGGAGTCTAGGAGGAGCTGCCTGGAGTATTGATGAGAGCCCCAGCCAATCCCCAGCAATCTGGACTGGCAGGGGGCAGGCCACTTCATAAATACTCTTGAGTCATGCCAGCAGGGGCGGTCGGGTGGAAGATGGAGAAGGAGTGCTGATGAGGCTGTCGGTGGCCCTTAAGGGTTCCCCCTAGTTTGGGGGGGGGTGACCTCTGGCCTGGGGCTCGGGTGCTGGAGGTACTCTCTACAGCACATGGAGGAATCCTTCCTGGAGGCATGGTATGGTTGCTAGAGGCTACTGCACATCATTACCAATCACTGATTGGTTACTAGAGGTTACACCACATGATTAAGGCCCTCTAATAGGTTGCTGAAGGTTACATCACATAATTTCCTCAATGCCTGCACACCGTAGACTAGGGGGGGAGGGGTAACTGGATACAATTAACCCTTTCATTGCTGTCAGATGAAACCTAGTCTTCACAAACTGTAATCAGACACTACCAGTAGAGGAGAGGGCTGTGATGTGCAGTGAGGACTGTGTTAGGGAACTGACTGCTCCAAAGTAGTCAAATTTTCAAGCAAGTTGCCAGTTTAAAAGCTCATTGCAAGTGCTTTAAAAAATTGGAAAATATACTTTTTTTTTTGATATTTCTGTTTTACCTGCAATTTTTGATATTGGTGACAGGGTTTCTTTAAGGAAAGATATTTTTGAGCAAGCCGTGTGCAGCGTTTGCAAGCCATCTGTGCAATATATGGCTGTTTTATTCATTCTCAGGAAATGAAGCTCTTCTCAGATGGCCTTATTAAAATATTTTCTTACTCCGCAGTACTGGAAGCATGCTGCTAAAGCTTTCTTTCATTTCACAGAATGTTTTTTTTTTTTTTCTCTTTTTTCCCCCTCTCCCTCTTTTCTTTCAGAAAGACACAGGAAGTGGTCGTGAATCACACATTCTTTCATGAGGATTCATGACAAATGTTGAATGAGTTCGCTCTCAAACGCTTGGCTCGGATACCCCATGTGACTGCTGAGTCATTTTCTTATAAGTAAAAGCACAGTTCCCTCTAATTGGCTTTCAGGGTGCCTGAGAGTATAATTTTTTTTTTTTTTTTAATATGTCATTCATGGAAATGTTTTCTTTCTGCAGAGCATGATTACTGACTATGGGCAATTCAAACACTCCCCATATGCTCTAAACTTGAGCAATCATTGGAAGGATTGTAGCTGACAGCTTGGACCTGTGCCATCAAGGTCAAGCTTGGCCTTAACACAGCAAGGTTTCTGGCTATTTACAAATAAAAAAAAGTCTATATATAGGAAGTCAAAGGTACGCGTTATTAGGAGTCTGAGTATGAAAATGGCTTCTTGTTGGAAAAAAAAGAAAGTTGGAAAGCTACGTAAGGCTTGAGTGAAATGATGGTCACAATTCTACTCCTGGCTAGCTATTATCCTTGCAAAATTCTAATGCCGCGTACACACGGTCGGACATTCCGGCAGAAAAAGTCAGACGGAATCTTTTTATCGCATATTACAATCGTGTGTGGGCCTCATCAGACTTTTTTTTCCAGAGAATTCTGACGGACCTAGAAATAGAACAAGAGAGTCCCGGAGCAGAAGGGGAGAAAAGGAATAGAGCAGGGACGGCATGACAGGTGTGGACAGCACAGTCATGCTATTGGGAAAGAAAAACGTGTCCCCTTTAAGAAAAGGGGAGTGTCTGGAGGAGGGGAGGTGCTTGGGTTAGGAAGCTAGGAGGAAGGAGGGGGAGTGACGTCAGTAGTGAGCGACGGTGGACAAGATTCCCACCCACCCACCCTCCGAGTTTGGTTACTTATAATAGGGGTGATAAGGACAGCCCATGGCAGTGGTTGGGTATTTGGAGAAGGAGAATATGGATGTTATATGCATATATAACATGGTTGGTACCAGGGGCAGACTGACCACTCATGGGGCCCCCGGGCAATAGGAGATTATAGGGCCCCCAGGCAATCAGAGATTATGGGGCCACACAGTATACACAGACATGTTTCTATTGGCTGAGAAGGTACTGGAGAGGTGGGGCAGCTATAATCTCTGGATTTTTAGACCAAAAGGATGTCGGTAAGGGACATTTCAGAGACAGATGTAAAAAAAAAACACAGATTTTTACATACTGTCCCTGGTTTTACTGAGGCTGGCAACCCTGATGGGGCCCCCTAGTGGCCCAGGGCCCTCGGGCAGTGCCTGAGTGGCCGAATGGTCAGTCTGCCCCTGGTTGGTACCCATCTGTGGTACGGGGTTAACATTGTTGGTACCCATCTATGGTATGGGGTTAACATGGTTGGTACCCATCTGTGGATGGGGTTAACATGGTTGGTACCCATCTGTGGATGGGGTTAACATGGTTGGTACCCATCTTGTAGTATGGGGTTAACATGGTTGGTACCCATCTGTGGATGGGGTTAACATGGTTGGTACCCATCTGTGGTATGGGGGTAACATGGTTGGTACCCATTTGTGGTATGGGGTTAACATGGTGGTACCCTTCTGTGGATGGGGTTATCAGGTACCTTCCGGTTAACGAGGGATTAACCTGGAAGGGGTAAAAGGTAGGTCACTGCGAAAGTTGAGTACCGTCTCCGGGTCTGGGGGCTTACGACTGGAGGCCTAAAAGTTAAAAGAAGTTTGTCGCAGTGACCAGTGGTGTGTGTTACCCTCGAAGACCCCAATAGGACATAAAAGTTGGGTTAAGAGTTATTTAAAATGTTATTTGTTTAATTTAAAGTAATTGTTAATAAAAGGCCGTCAAGGCCATTTACTCCAAAATCTTGTCATGTTATTTGTGAGGGGATTTAGTGGTGTTGGATACTATGTTTAATGGGTGGCTTAAGCGACTGTGGGTTAGGTCCTTCACATGTCATGTTTTAAATGTTTCCGACGGGATAACCACTCGTCTGTATGCTGTTCCGACGGACCAAAAACTATGCATTCTCTGAAGCAAGTATGAGACGGCAGCTATTGGCTACTGGGTATTGAACTTCCTTTTTCTAGTCCCGTCGTACGTGTTGTACGTCACTGCGTTCCAGACGGTCGGACTTTGGTGTAATCGTGTGTAGGCAAGACCGCTTGAGCGGAATTCCATCTGAAATCCGTCGGAGAAACCATCAGAGTTTATTCCGACGGAAAAAACGGTTTTGTGTACGCAGCATTAGTAAACTTAATTGTAGGTCCTTACCTGCATCTGTTATGTAGATAATCTATTCCAGTGCACTTGTTGAAATCACAATGTTTCTACCCAGTAGGATATTCTAAAGCTGGCCATACACTGATCGAAATTTGGCTATTCCATTAGCGACCAGCCGAAAGACCTCCTGCTCTCTAGCTCCCTTGTCACTTCCACCAATGCTCACCTCCAGGATTTCTCCTGAGCTTCTCTTATCCTTTGGAACTCCCTACCCCAATCTGTCCGACTATCTCCTAACTATCCATCTGCACACATGCACAGGGGGTGTGCCAGGTATGCCTGGGCACACCCTAATCAGTGTCAATTACCCCTAGGGCCGGTGTTCTGCCGAGATAGTTCCCATTGGCGGATCAGTGCAGATCTGTACAGCGCATGCGCATCGAAATTTCCGAAAATTGCCGAACCTAAACAGATGCGAGTGAAGTGTACACCGCGCACGCGCAGGCGGTGTACGAGACGATGCCGCACGCTCCCGATGCTCGCGCTACTCTGCAAGGGGAGTCTATCTAAGGGGCGGGTCTATTATTATCTAAGGGGCGGAACCAACTCGGCAAGACACCACAAGGAGAACGAGCTGTGCGAGAGCTTCATTATCTGGGTGAGAGCGAGGGGGAGGGGCTATGACGTAATACCTGGGGGACTTGGGGGTATTTCCACCAATGAGGGGCTTTCATTTAATGAGGGGGGTGTCATGTGTACACTGCATCAATGTGTTATCTGCAATATACATGTGTGTGTCATAGAGATATATATATATATATATATATATATATATATATATATATACAGGTCCTTGTCAAAAAATTAGCATATTGTGATAAAGTTCATTATTTTCTGTAATGTACTGATAAACATTAGACTTTCATATATTTTAGATTCATTACACACAACTGAAGTAGTTCAAGCCTTTTCTTGTTTTAATATTGATGATTTTGGCATACAGCTCATGAAAACCCCAAATTCCTATCTCAAAAAATTAGCATATCATGAAAAGGTTCTCTAAACGAGCTATTAACCTAATCATCTGAATCAACTAATTAACTCTAAACACCTGCAAAAGATTCCTGAGGCTTTTAAAAACTCCCAGCCTGGTTCATTACTCAAAACCGCAATCATGGGTAAGACTGCCGACCTAACTGCTGTCCAGAAGGCCATCATTGACACCCTCAAGCAAGAGGGTAAGACACAGAAAGAAATTTCTGAACGAATAGGCTGTTCCCAGAGAGCTGTATCAAGGCACCTCAGTGGGAAGTCTGTGGGAAGGAAAAAGTGTGGCAGAAAACGCTGCACAACGAGAAGAGGTGACCGGACCCTGAGGAAGATTGTGGAGAAGGACCGATTCCAGACCTTGGAGGACCTGCGGAAGCAGTGGACTGAGTCTGGAGTAGAAACATCCAGAGCCACCGTGAACAGGCGTGTGCAGGAAATGGGCTACAGGTGCCGCATTCCCCAGGTCAAGCCACTTTTGAACCAGAAACAGCGGCAGAAGCGCCTGACCTGGGCTACAGAGAAGCAGCACTGGACTGTTGCTCAGTGGTCCAAAGTACTTTTTTTCGGATGAAAGCAAATTTTGCATGTCATTCGGAAATCAAGGTGCCAGAGTCTGGAGGAAGACTGGGGAGAGGGAAATGCCAAAATGCCTGAAGTCCAGTGTCAAGTACCCACAGTCAGTGATGGTCTGGGGTGCCATGTCAGCTGCTGGTGTTGGTCCACTGTGTTTTATCAAGGGCAGGGTCAATGCAGCTAGCTATCAGGAGATTTTGGAGCACTTCATGCTTCCATCTGCTGAAAAGCTTTATTTTTCAGAGCTCACCAGACTGGAGTGTTCTTCTAAGGTTTTGCATAGATAATGTACAATCATCCCAGATTAATATACAGTAAAAAATTATTGGAGATTTGGGACTATCTATGGTACATACAAAAAAGAAAATAATTTCATAGAGGTATGATAAAATATCTTGTTTTATTAACATAAAAATAAAGAAAAAAGAAAAAAGTATACACTATTAGACTCTATGTACATCAGAATGTGAATTATAGGGTTCAAAGGTGCTACATACAATTCCTAGTGGAACACCTATATTGTCATACATTCAAAATACACAGGTCATAATACTTGTCCAAACGCTCGACATGTTTCGCCTATAGAGGCTTCATCAGGAGACAAGGATAAGATATATTTGTAGATGGACGAGGATTTTTGAAAGTTATTCCGTATTCTATGGTATGTATACAAAACAACATATTAGTTAATGTACATAAAAAGAAAAAACAGTTTAACAATCATTGAGGCGTTATATATGCTGCATAGGATATGCGATGACCAGGATGTCTAGTGAAGTCTGATTACATATGCATGACTCCCTACCTCCAATGTCATAGGGGTTCTGAACATGGTCAGGCTTCTGAATAGAGGTGCCGATGGTTGCACTGGAGCACCCCCCAGGGGACCCACACAGGGACGTACCCAGCGAACACCACCAGAAAACGTGGCTGGGAAATTGTCGGGGGAGATTGAGATCCTGTTCTTTTTCCAAAAAATGTTTATAGGGCCTGTGGGGTACAAATGTACTTATTGACCACAATTGTATTCACATAAACCATAATCATGCATGCGGTAGGCAGATAGTGCGACCATGCCCAATATTAATTGTCGGACTATACCTACCTCTACGGAAGCTTGTAAAAATGTGTATTTATGAGAGGCTCGGGTCGGTCAGCCCCCTAGACAGCAAGAACCGAATGGGGGAAGACGGGCGGGAACTTCTGGATCAACTTCTGAAAGATAGCAAAGCAAACAAAAAAGAGACCCCAATAAAGATGCATGGGAACCATATCCAATACATTTTACGGATCCCCACAAAATGGAGGGGGGGTGTAGTCCCCTACCTTATCATGAGGTATATATGGCATCAGAGCATATCAAATTTGATGGCTGGTCAACCCATATACTGCCCCTCAACAGGGGCTAGGTAAGATATCCAATGCCTATAAAAAGGACATTAAGAACAATTGTAATGATTTCCTATAATCAAGATTAAGGTGGGCAAAATGTCCACCAATTAAAAAATTTAGTTAAGTCAAACTACCTGTTTTGGATCGTTCCCAGAGCGTCCCGAGCCTCACGTCCACCTCAGTCTGACACAGCGTCAGACTGGGTTTAAATGGTCTCCCCCCGTGGCGCCAAATGCGCACGGCGTGTGACGTCACGCCGTGCTGACGTCACGCGGACGTAGTGCGGAGGTCAGACGGCGCCTAGCCCAGCACAGGTGACCGGAGTGTTCTTGTGAGGAACTCCTTCCGGTACACAGTTCAAGTGGGGCTAACCTGACATGCCCTGCTGACAGCAGCCCAAACTGCGCTGCCAGCTATTAGGGCATGACAGTGTCCCTCTGGATGGAAAACTCAAACCCAGTGGCCGGGTCAAGGCTGGCGACCGATCCCCGACCCGGAAGCGTGGCGGGCAGAAAACCACCCTAGGGTGGACATAATCAACCGCGCCACGCCACCGGAACGGTCCGTACAATTCCCCAAAACCCTGGGGTGAACGCTGTATGGGGCACCCCCCATGCATTGTCCCCTGAGGCCCGCGCCAGCGCAAGGTCCATCGGGACCGATGAAAACTTATAGGTAAAAAGAGAGAAAATAATAAAAATAAAAAAAAAAAATAAAAAGAGAAGAGAAAAAAAAGGAAAAATGAAAACGGAATAAAAGGAACACCCTGCATACACATATCCACTGCAGCACACAATTCTTATATTTCTATTGTGAAATTATTATTATACCTATAGTTTTTAGCTCAAAAATATGTTTACAAAGCAATAGACATATCAGTTCACACTCTCAACCCCACGTAAGGGGGGGACAGCATAATATTACATGAACAAGCACGTCTCAGCACACACAGACTGGGGCCATGTTTAGGCCCTAGGTGGCTCACGTAGAAGTGAGAAGTGAAGGGAAGGGGAAGGGAGGGAAAAGGGATAAAGGGAGAGGGAAGGAAGGAAAGGAAAGGAACAGACTAAGGGACCACAGCTGGCAGAGAAGTGAAAAGCCGAAGGTGAAGCTTGAGAAGCCACACACTTAAAGGAAAGGTTTAAAACTGATTCCTTCGTTGAGGCCCGGATACCGGGTGGCCCTCAACAAATAGATCCATCTAGTTTCGATCTGTAAGAGTTTCTTGTCTAGATCACCCCCTCGTTCCTGTTGGGGGAGGTGCTCAAGGCTGTAGAAACCAGCCTTGGTTTCTACAGCCTTGAGCACCTCCCCCAACAGGAACGAGGGGGTGATCTAGACAAGAAACTCTTACAGATCGAAACTAGATGGATCTATTTGTTGAGGGCCACCCGGTATCCGGGCCTCAACGAAGGAATCAGTTTTAAACCTTTCCTTTAAGTGTGTGGCTTCTCAAGCTTCACCTTCGGCTTTTCACTTCTCTGCCAGCTGTGGTCCCTTAGTCTGTTCCTTTCCTTTCCTTCCTTCCCTCTCCCTTTATCCCTTTTCCCTCCCTTCCCCTTCCCTTCACGTCTCACGTCTCCCGTTCTTTTCCCCCCCCCCCCCCCCCCCCCCCCCCCCTCCTCTCCCCACCAGTATGAGTAATAGAGCACCGATAGGCCTTATACGTGAGCCATCTAGGGCCTAAACATGGCCCCAGTCTGTGTGTGCTGAGACGTGCTTGTTCATGTAATATTATGCTGTCCCCCCCTTACGTGGGGTTGAGAGTGTGAACTGATATGTCTATTGCTTTGTAAACATATTTTTGAGCTAAAAACTATAGGTATAATAATAATTTCACAATAGAAATATAAGAATTGTGTGCTGCAGTGGATATGTGTATGCAGGGTGTTCCTTTTATTCCGTTTTCATTTTTCCTTTTTTCTCTTCTCTTTTTTTTTTATTTTTATTTTTATTATTTTCTCTCTTTTTACCTATAAGTTTTCATCGGTCCCGATGGACCTTGCGCTGGCGCGGGCCTCAGGGGACAATGCATGGGGGGTGCCCCATACAGCGATCACCCCAGGGTTTTGGGGAATTGTACGGACCGTTCCGGTGGCGTGGCGCGGTTGATTATGTCCACCCTAGGGTGGTTTTCTGCCCGCCACGCTTCCGGGTCGGGGATCGGTCGCCAGCCTTGACCCGGCCACTGGGTTTGAGTTTTCCATCCAGAGGGACACTGTCATGCCCTAATAGCTGGCAGCGCAGTTTGGGCTGCTGTCAGCAGGGCATGTCAGGTTAGCCCCACTTGAACTGTGTACCGGAAGGAGTTCCTCACAAGAACACTCCGGTCACCTGTGCTGGGCTAGGCGCCGTCTGACCTCCGCACTACGTCCGCGTGACGTCAGCACGGCGTGACGTCACACGCCGTGCGCATTTGGCGCCACGGGGGGAGACCATTTAAACCCAGTCTGACGCTGTGTCAGACTGAGGTGGACGTGAGGCTCGGGACGCTCTGGGAACGATCCAAAACAGGTAGTTTGACTTAACTAAATTTTTTAATTGGTGGACATTTTGCCCACCTTAATCTTGATTATAGGAAATCATTACAATTGTTCTTAATGTCCTTTTTATAGGCATTGGATATCTTACCTAGCCCCTGTTGAGGGGCAGTATATGGGTTGACCAGCCATCAAATTTGATATGCTCTGATGCCATATATACCTCATGATAAGGTAGGGGACTACACCCCCCCTCCATTTTGTGGGGATCCGTAAAATGTATTGGATATGGTTCCCATGCATCTTTATTGGGGTCTCTTTTTTGTTTGCTTTGCTATCTTTCAGAAGTTGATCCAGAAGTTCCCGCCCGTCTTCCCCCATTCGGTTCTTGCTGTCTAGGGGGCTGACCGACCCGAGCCTCTCATAAATACACATTTTTACAAGCTTCCGTAGAGGTAGGTATAGTCCGACAATTAATATTGGGCATGGTCGCACTATTTGCCTACCGCATGCATGATTATGGTTTATGTGAATACAATTGTGGTCAATAAGTACATTTGTACCCCACAGGCCCTATAAACATTTTTTGGAAAAAGAACAGGATCTCAATCTCCCCCGACAATTTCCCAGCCACGTTTTCTGGTGGTGTTCGCTGGGTACGTCCCTGTGTGGGTCCCCTGGGGGGTGCTCCAGTGCAACCATCGGCACCTCTATTCAGAAGCCTGACCATGTTCAGAACCCCTATGACATTGGAGGTAGGGAGTCATGCATATGTAATCAGACTTCACTAGACATCCTGGTCATCGCATATCCTATGCAGCATATATAACGCCTCAATGATTGTTAAACTGTTTTTTCTTTTTATGTACATTAACTAATATGTTGTTTTGTATACATACCATAGAATACGGAATAACTTTCAAAAATCCTCGTCCATCTACAAATATATCTTATCCTTGTCTCCTGATGAAGCCTCTATAGGCGAAACATGTCGAGCGTTTGGACAAGTATTATGACCTGTGTATTTTGAATGTATGACAATATAGGTGTTCCACTAGGAATTGTATGTAGCACCTTTGAACCCTATAATTCACATTCTGATGTACATAGAGTCTAATAGTGTATACTTTTTTCTTTTTTCTATAATTTAATATTTAATGTAATTTTATTAATTATTTTTATGTTAATAAAACAAGATATTTTATCATACCTCTATGAAATTATTTTCTTTTTTGTATGTACCATAGATAGTCCCAAATCTCCAATAATTTTTTTTTAAGAAAGGAGAGGGGAGTCTGCAGTGCCAGATAACGGTAGTCCGCTGTCGGCTACATGTACATTTACTATGCTAGACTGTAAGAACTTTTGCTACAACTAGGAGGTATGACCAATTCAATGGGCAGCGGGCACCAGGAGGCACTAAACTAGCACTTTGTAGTAGAAATGGGATGTCTGTTGAACAAGCAAGCTATAACATGCTATTGTAACTGAACAAACTTTTGCAAAGACAACTTCATTGTTAACTTTAGATCAGGCAGAAATAAGTTATTTGAGGACACACATAAAGGGGTGCATGCAAGGCATGTCACACAGATGCTCACACCAGGGGACAATATAAGAGGAAGATTCAGTACCAATTAATGAACAGTCAAGCCAGAGAAGATTATATTGCCATTGCTAATGAATACAGTACTAGTGTCTATGTGCATATAGCAGCTAGCCAGTCGGGAAGCAGAGGTGACTTGGCATAGCCGATGGAGGCACGAGTCATAAATGGACTTGTGGGCATGGGTTCCTTCCCAAACGATCAGTACCCCAGTCTGGGTCTGATTTCTGGTGCAGAGCATCCTAAGGACTCAGCCCATAGGTCATGGAGGATGGAGAGAGGGCTCGGAAAGTTCTGATAAAACATAAGAGCTTCCTTGGATACAAGTCTACAAATACTTTTAGAGCATGGAGTAGCAGTACAAGCATGGACAACCTATGCATCTCTGTCACTGGGATGAGGTGACAGGTTTCTGGGCTGGTAGAGTCTGGTGCACGCTATGTGGCACCGGATCAGAAATGCTGCACGGAGGGAGAGAAGTGTAAAGAGGAACTGTTATCCATAGTGAAAAGTGCATAATGGAGAGGTAACATATACAATTTGCAAAATAGATTGTATCCATAAATAAATTATGAACACCAATGAGGCAGTGTGTAAAGTGATGCGATCAGGTGCCCCCGTTTACGTCATTTATGACAAAACACGTAGGGAGGAGTCACTCACACAAGCCACAGTGCCTGTGCGATCACTATTTGGCCATCTTTTCTATTGGAAACTGACTTGTTTGTGGTATTTAAATGTGACACATGCTGGTTTTTGCAGCTCTTCATGTAAGTGCAGTATTTTATTAATAAATGGTATAAGCTTTACAATATTACACTATGTAGAGACCTCTGATGTAAGTGAGGACCCGGTGGATTATCTCTTTGGAGTCATAGGAGGGTTAAACCTGTCAATGGGCTGTCTGGAGTCACTGGAGCTGATGCTTGAGTTACCAACAGTGGAGTTTACTGATTTAAGCCCTCACTGATCTCCCTGAATAAGAGTGAACGCCATTCCTATTAGCAACCACCGCCGCGTAATGGTGGATCCTGGGCTGGGGGTCAGGTCTGGCAGAGGCTGTGCGAATGCGGCGCACCTATTCGCTGAGAGGTGAGTGATGACTCGATGATGTCATAGCGCATTCCCGCCACGGCGCCACACCGCGCCAGGAGCCGAGCGGGCGGGACGGAGGAGCAGAAGCATTGTGTGTAAGTATAGGAGCACTGCTAGGGGGAGGGAGAGGAGTCTGTCTGTGCCAATTGTAATGATCTCTCTGCCAGGATCCGAGCAGGGCAGAATGGAGGAGCTGAAGTCAGTGCCATCTCAAGGCTGCCTCTCAGTGCTCATTAGTGCCACCTGTCAGTGCTGCCTATCAGTACCACCTGTCAGTGCCCATCAGTGTCACCTCAGTGTTGCCCATCAATGCCACCTGTCAGTGCCCATTAATGCCCCCTTTCAGTGCCATCTCAGTGTTGCCTATCAGTGCCACCTGTCAGTGCTCATCAATGCCACCTCAGTGCCACCTGTCAGTGCCCATTAGTACCACCTATCAGTGCTGCCCATCAGGGCCACATGTCATTGCCAACTCAGTGCTGCCCATTAGTGCCACCTGTCAGTGCCATCTCAGTGATGCCTATCAGTGCCACCTCAGTGCTTCCTATCAGTACCCATTAGTACCACCTGTCAGTGCTGCCCATCAGTGCCACCTGTCAGTGCCCATCAGTGCCACCTTAGTGTTGCCTATCAATGCAACCTGTCAGTGTCCATCATTGCCACCTCAGTGCTGCCTGTCAGTACCATCTCAGTGCTACCCATCAATGCCACCTGTGAGTGCCTATCAGTGCTGCCTATCAGTGCCACCTGTCAATGCTGCTTATCAGTGCCCAATGCCACCTCAGTGTTGCATATCATTGCCACCTGTCAATACTCATCAGTACCATCTGTCAGTGCCCATCAGTGCCATCTCAGTGTTGCCTATCAGTGCCACCTGTCAGTGCCCACCATTGCCACTTCAGTGCTGCCTGTCAGTGCCATCTCAGTGCTGTCCCTCAGTGACACCTGTCAGTGCCATCTCAGTGCTGCCTATCAGTGCCACCTGTCAGTGCCACCTCAGTGCTGCCTATCAGTGCCACCTTAGTGCTGCCTATCAATGCCACCTCAGTTCCGCCTTTCAGTACCACCTATCTGTGCCACCTGTCAGTGCCCATCAGTGCCACCTCAGTGCTGGTAAAATCAGGGATGCCTTGCAACTTGAACAGAAAGGCCAGCCCGGACAACTTGCGATTCATGGCAGAAATAGACACACCTTTAGTAAAATCCAAAGTAAATTAAAAGAGTTCTGACCTCAGAACTGTCCATGCCCACCCCCACCCACTGAAGAAACTCCCCCCACTCCTGCCAGACTTTGGTGTATGAAGACCACGTTGACCCACTCAAGGGCTCCCCGCTGGTGGTCCTGTTTATCTGCCGATCTAAGACGAATCAGATGGGAAAAGGGGAAAATGTGCGGTTACTGCAGGTTCACGGTTTGCCCATTTGTTCAGTTTCTGTGGTGGTTGATTGTCTATAGCTTCGTCCTGTGAGGTTCTTTTCTCATTCATTCAGACGGTTCTGCATTGTCCTTGTTCCAGTTCGTGTCAGTTCTTCAGCGCTGTATATCGGCTGCAGGGCTATAGCCATGCAGTTATTCTTTGCATTCCTTCTGCATCGGGGCTGCCACTGAGGCTGCCAGGTGGGGATTTGACGTTGCGGTCGTAAAACGCATCGGCAGGTGGGAGTCGGATAGGTTTAAACTTTATGTCCTCCCTCATTTGGTGTAAGTTTAGCCATGTTCATAGGGCGTCTTATGTGTCATTCCTTTTTGATGTGGTTTGTGTTTCTGTGTGTCAGGTTTTGTGTTATGTGTTATTTTTATGTATTTCTTTTCAGATCATGCTGGCCTCGTTTGAATTTTGGGCCACTCCTTTGTTCTTTGGGGGGCCAAGTGGGCTGATGTCAGACCTAATGGCCGTCAGGTCAGCTTCACTAGGTCAACATACACATTTGGTAGAGTGGATTTGCGCTATTTCTGGCAATATCTGTATCATCTAATTGCTACTGGGAAGGGAACAAATGGGTTAGTGGAAGGTACGGGGGAGATAAAACTTTGGGAAGGGAAAAAAAGCACAGGTGAAGGATGGGCCAATCAAACTTGCATGTGAATTGTCACCAAAATAAAAAAGCAATAAATTAAAATATTGTTCTGTGACAGTCCATGTCATATGGTTTGGAGAATAATAGCAGCAGTTTTTAGAAGGCAGCCCAGTTTGAAGATCTAAGAAGCGGCAAAGAAATCCTCTGGAGGTACTGGGAACAGTGGCGGTGCGTGCATAGAGGGCGCAGGAGCGCCGCCCCCCCTCTCCTGCACCGCTCTATCACCAATAGATAGATTCATGCATTGCATGAATCTATCTATTGTCACCGCTGCCGCCCCCCTATTCAGGTGTCCGGCCCCTGATCGGGCGCGGGGCATCTGAATTACAGTGGGGGGGGGTTTGCTGGAAGCGCCCCTATTAGAGCTGTAAGCTCTAATAGGGGACCCTATTAGAGCGGTGTGCTCTAATAGGCTTCCCTAAGTGTAAACAGCGGGCGCACGGCTGTGCGTTCGCTGATTACACAGTATTGTGTTAGGGAAGCGAATACATCGCTTCCCTAACACAGACCCGCTTCTCAGCCAATCAGGTTGCCAGGTCTGTTACCTGTCACCTGATTGGCTGAAGTCACAGGCGCTGTGATTGGACGCTAGGCGTCCAATCACCTAGCGTCCAATCACAGCAGAAGAAGACAGGAGGAGCGCGGGAGAAGACATCCGACGGAGACACCGCTCGTCGCCTGACGCCGTCACCAGCTGCACACCGGGACAAGGTAAGTGCAGAGGGCAGGCAGGGGGCACAGTGGCAGCACTTGAGGGGCACAGTGGCAGCACTTGAGGGGCACAGTGGCAGCACTTTAGGGGCACAGTGGCAGCACTTTAGGGGCACAGTGGCAGCACTTAAGGGGCACAGTGGCAGAACTTGGGGCACAATGGCAGCACTTAAGGGGCACAATGGCAGAACTTGGGGCACAATGGCAGCACTTAAGGGGCACAATGGCAGAACTTGGGGCACAATGGCAGAACTTGGGGCACAATGGCAGAACTTGGGGCACAGTGGCAGCACTTAAGGGGCACAATGGCAGAACTTGGGGCACAATGGCAGCACTTAAGGGGCACAATGGCAGAACTTGGGCACAATGGCAGAACTTGGGGCACAATGGCAGAACTTGGGGCACAGTGGCAGCACTTAAGGGGCACAATGGCAGAACTTGGGGCACAATGGCAGCACTTAAGGGGCACAATGGCAGAACTTGGGGCACAATGGCAGAACTTGGGGCACAGTGGCAGCACTTGGGGCACAGTGGCAGCACTTAAGGGACACAGTGGCAGAACTTGGGGCACAATGGCAGAACTTGGGGCACAGTGGCAGAACTTGGGGCACAGTGGCAGCACTTGGGGCACAGTGGCAGCGTTTAATGGGCACAGTGGCAGCGTTTAATGGGCACAGTGGCAGCGTTTGATGGCACAGTGAGGCTGTTTGTTTGCGCCCCCCCAAAAATTTTGAGCACCAGCCGCCACTGACTGGGAAGAGAAACAGAAGGCGCCACTCTAAGTGCAATAAAATAGTGGAAATCTTCAATGTAAAGGGTTAAAAATAGCTGTACTCACAAAAGTACTATGTCCAAGGTGCTGTCTTGTTGCTAAAAAAGAGCTGGGGCATCCACTGCTGACACTTCCTGGTCAGTGGAGCGCACACCAGCAACCAGGTGGATCGGTTTTCAGAGCATGCGCTCTTTCCTCAGGCCTGAGGAAAGAGCGCATGCTCTGAAAACGTTTGCCTATTTGACGAGACCGGCTCCTGCCCCCGGAAGTAAACCGATCCACCTGGTTGCTGGTGTGCGCTCCACTGACCAGGAAGTGTCAGCAGTGGATGCCCCAGCTCTTTTTTAGCAACAAGACAGCACCTCCAGGATACGGACATCGCTTGTTATACACCCTCCATGGACATCCGGCTCACCATCTCAGTTTCACACGCCCTTGGACATAGTACTTTTGTGAGTACAGCTATTTTTAACCCTTTACATTGAAGATTTCCACTATTTTATTGCACTTAGAGTGGCGCCTTCTGTTTCTCTTCCCAGCTTCACTAGGTCAGAGGCTAGTGCCAGGTTGATAGGTGTTCCTGGCTGTTGTGGAGTAGGGTAGTCCCAGAAGTACATAAGGTTTCACGCTGGGACAGGGTTCCTGACATCCTGGTCTTGCACGCTGGTGGCAATGATCTGGGTGTCAGGTCCAGCTGACACCTTATTCGGGATGTCAAATTCGACATCCTCAGGCTGCGTATGGCTTTTCCTCACACAGTGGTGGTTTGCTCTGACATAGTAATAGAGGGGGCTTTTGGGACTTTGAATGAGACGCATGGTATACAGGTCCTTCTCAAAAAATTAGCATATTGTGATAAAGTTCATTATTTTCTGTAATGTACTGATAAACATTAGACTTTCATATATTTTAGATTCATTACACACAACTGAAGTAGTTCAAGCCTTTTCTTGTTTTAATATTGATGATTTTGGCATACAGCTCATGAAAACCCAAAATTCCTATCTCAAAAAATTAGCATATTTCATCCGACCAATAAAAGAAAAGTGTTTTTAATACAAAAAAAGTCAACCTTCAAATAATTATGTTCATTTATGCACTCAATACTTGGTCGGGAATCCTTTTGCAGAAATGACTGCTTCAATGCGGCGTGGCATGGAGGCAATCAGCCTGTGGCACTGCTGAGGTGTTATGGAGGCCCAGGATGCTTCGATAGCGGCCTTAAGCTCATCCAGAGTGTTGGGTCTTGCGTCTCTCAACTTTCTCTTCCCAATATCCCACAGATTCTCTATGGGGTTCAGGTCAGGAGAGTTGGCAGGCCAATTGAGCACAGTAATACCATGGTCAGTAAACCATTTACCAGTGGTTTTGGCACTGTGAGCAGGTGCCAGGTCGTGCTGAAAAATGAAATCTTCATCTCCATAAAGCTTTTCAGCAGATGGAAGCATGAAGTGCTCCAAAATCTCCTGATAGCTAGCTGCATTGACCCTGCCCTTGATAAAACACAGTGGACCAACACCAGCAGCTGACATGGCACCCCAGACCATCACTGACTGTGGGTACTTGACACTGGACTTCAGGCATTTTGGCATTTCCCTCTCCCCAGTCTTCCTCCAGACTCTGGCACCTTGATTTCCGAATGACATGCAAAATTTGCTTTCATCCGAAAAAAGTACTTTGGACCACTGAGCAACAGTCCAGTGCTGCTTCTCTGTAGCCCAGGTCAGGCGCTTCTGCCGCTGTTTCTGGTTCAAAAGTGGCTTGACCTGGGGAATGCGGCACCTGTAGCCCATTTCCTGCACACGCCTGTTCACGGTGGCTCTGGATGTTTCTACTCCAGACTCAGTCCACTGCTTCCGCAGGTCCTCCAAGGTCTGGAATCGGTCCTTCTCCACAATCTTCCTCAGGGTCCGGTCACCTCTTCTCGTTGTGCAGCGTTTTCTGCCACACTTTTTCCTTCCCACAGACTTCCCACTGAGGTGCCTTGATACAGCACTCTGGGAACAGCCTATTCGTTCAGAAATTTCTTTCTGTGTCTTACCCTCTTGCTTGAGGGTGTCAATGATGGCCTTCTGGACAGCAGTCAGGTCGGCAGTCTTACCCATGATTGCGGTTTTGAGTAATGAACCAGGCTGGGAGTTTTTAAAAGCCTCAGGAATCTTTTGCAGGTGTTTAGAGTTAATTAGTTGATTCAGATGATTAGGTTAATAGCTCGTTTAGAGAACCTTTTCATGATATGCTAATTTTTTGAGATAGGAATTTTGGGTTTTCATGAGCTGTATGCCAAAATCATCAATATTAAAACAAGAAAAGGCTTGAACTACTTCAGTTGTGTGTAATGAATCTAAAATATATGAAAGTCTAATGTTTATCAGTACATTACAGAAAATAATGAACTTTTATCACAATATGCTAATTTTTTGACAAGGACCTGTATATATATATATATATATATATATATATATATATTGCATGATGGGATAGTTAGGAGATAGTCGGACAGATTGGGGTAGGGAGTAGGGAGTTCCAAAGGATAAGAGAAGCTCAGGAGAAATCCTGGAGGTGAGCATTGGTGGAAGTGACAAGGGAGCTAGAGAGCAGGAGGTCTTTCGGCCGGTCGCTAATGGAATAGCCAAATTTCGATCAGTGTATGGCCAGCTTTAGAATATCCTACTGGGTAGAAACATTGTGATTTCAACAAGTGCACTGGAATAGATTATCTACATAACAGATGCAGGTAAGGACCTACAATTAAGTTTACTAATGCTGCGTACACAAAACCGTTTTTTCCGTCGGAATAAACTCTGATGGTTTCTCCGACGGATTTCAGATGGAATTCCGCTCAAGCGGTCTTGCCTACACACGATTACACCAAAGTCCGACCGTCTGGAACGCAGTGACGTACAACACGTACGACGGGACTAGAAAAAGGAAGTTCAATACCCAGTAGCCAATAGCTGCCGTCTCATACTTGCTTCAGAGAATGCATAGTTTTTGGTCCGTCGGAACAGCATACAGACGAGTGGTTATCCCGTCGGAAACATTTAAAACATGACATGTGAAGGACCTAACCCACAGTCGCTTAAGCCACCCATTAAACATAGTATCCAACACCACTAAATCCCCTCACAAATAACATGACAAGATTTTGGAGTAAATGGCCTTGACGGCCTTTTATTAACAATTACTTTAAATTAAACAAATAACATTTTAAATCACTCTTAACCCAACTTTTATATCCTATTGGGGTCTTCAAGGGTAACACACACCACTGGTCACTGCGACAAACTTCTTTTAACTTTTAGGCCTCCAGTCGTAAGCCCCCAGACCCGGAGACGGTACTCAACTTTCGCAGTGACCTACCTTTTACCCCTTCCAGGTTAATCCCTCGTTAACCGGAAGGTACCTGATAACCCCATCCACAGAAGGGTACCACCATGTTAACCCCATACCACAAATGGGTACCAACCATGTTACCCCCATACCACAGATGGGTACCAACCATGTTAACCCCATCCACAGATGGGTACCAACCATGTTAACCCCATACTACAAGATGGGTACCAACCATGTTAACCCCCATCCACAGATGGGTACCAACCATGTTAACCCCATCCACAGATGGGTACCAACCATGTTAACCCCATACCATAGATGGGTACCAACAATGTTAACCCCGTACCACAGATGGGTACCAACCAGGGGCAGACTGACCATTCGGCCACTCAGGCACTGCCCGAGGGCCCTGGGCCACTAGGGGGCCCCATCAGGGTTGCCAGCCTCAGTAAAACCAGGGACAGTATGTAAAAATCTGTGTTTTTTTTTACATCTGTCTCTGAAATGTCCCTTACCGACATCCTTTTGGTCTAAAAATCCAGAGATTATAGCTGCCCCACCTCTCCAGTACCTTCTCAGCCAATAGAAACATGTCTGTGTATACTGTGTGGCCCCATAATCTCTGATTGCCTGGGGGCCCTATAATCTCCTATTGCCCGGGGGCCCCATGAGTGGTCAGTCTGCCCCTGGTACCAACCATGTTATATATGCATATAACATCCATATTCTCCTTCTCCAAATACCCAACCACTGCCATGGGCTGTCCTTATCACCCCTATTATAAGTAACCAAACTCGGAGGGTGGGTGGGTGGGAATCTTGTCCACCGTCGCTCACTACTGACGTCACTCCCCCTCCTTCCTCCTAGCTTCCTAACCCAAGCACCTCCCCTCCTCCAGACACTCCCCTTTTCTTAAAGGGGACACGTTTTTCTTTCCCAATAGCATGACTGTGCTGTCCACACCTGTCATGCCGTCCCTGCTCTATTCCTTTTCTCCCCTTCTGCTCCGGGACTCTCTTGTTCTATTTCTAGGTCCGTCAGAATTCTCTGGAAAAAAAAGTCTGATGAGGCCCACACACGATTGTAATATGCGATAAAAAGATTCCGTCTGACTTTTTCTGCCGGAATGTCCGACCGTGTGTACGCGGCATTAGAATTTTGCAAGGATAATAGCTAGCCAGGAGTAGAATTGTGACCATCATTTCACTCAAGCCTTACGTAGCTTTCCAACTTTCTTTTTTTTCCAACAAGAAGCCATTTTCATACTCAGACTCCTAATAACGCGTACCTTTGACTTCCTATATATAGACTTTTTTTTATTTGTAAATAGCCAGAAACCTTGCTGTGTTAAGGCCAAGCTTGACCTTGATGGCACAGGTCCAAGCTGTCAGCTACAATCCTTCCAATGATTGCTCAAGTTTAGAGCATATGGGGAGTGTTTGAATTGCCCATAGTCAGTAATCATGCTCTGCAGAAAGAAAACATTTCCATGAATGACATATTAAAAAAAAAAAAAAATTATACTCTCAGGCACCCTGAAAGCCAATTAGAGGGAACTGTGCTTTTACTTATAAGAAAATGACTCAGCAGTCACATGGGGTATCCGAGCCAAGCGTTTGAGAGCGAACTCATTCAACATTTGTCATGAATCCTCATGAAAGAATGTGTGATTCACGACCACTTCCTGTGTCTTTCTGAAAGAAAAGAGGGAGAGGGGGAAAAAAGAGAAAAAAAAAAAAACATTCTGTGAAATGAAAGAAAGCTTTAGCAGCATGCTTCCAGTACTGCGGAGTAAGAAAATATTTTAATAAGGCCATCTGAGAAGAGCTTCATTTCCTGAGAATGAATAAAACAGCCATATATTGCACAGATGGCTTGCAAACGCTGCACACGGCTTGCTCAAAAATATCTTTCCTTAAAGAAACCCTGTCACCAATATCAAAAATTGCAGGTAAAACAGAAATATCAAAAAAAAAAGTATATTTTCCAATTTTTTAAAGCACTTGCAATGAGCTTTTAAACTGGCAACTTGCTTGAAAATTTGACTACTTTGGAGCAGTCAGTTCCCTAACACAGTCCTCACTGCACATCACAGCCCTCTCCTCTACTGGTAGTGTCTGATTACAGTTTGTGAAGACTAGGTTTCATCTGACAGCAATGAAAGGGTTAATTGTATCCAGTTACCCCTCCCCCCCTAGTCTACGGTGTGCAGGCATTGAGGAAATTATGTGATGTAACCTTCAGCAACCTATTAGAGGGCCTTAATCATGTGGTGTAACCTCTAGTAACCAATCAGTGATTGGTAATGATGTGCAGTAGCCTCTAGCAACCATACCATGCCTCCAGGAAGGATTCCTCCATGTGCTGTAGAGAGTACCTCCAGCACCCGAGCCCCAGGCCAGAGGTCACCCCCCCCAAACTAGGGGGAACCCTTAAGGGCCACCGACAGCCTCATCAGCACTCCTTCTCCATCTTCCACCCGACCGCCCCTGCTGGCATGACTCAAGAGTATTTATGAAGTGGCCTGCCCCCTGCCAGTCCAGATTGCTGGGGATTGGCTGGGGCTCTCATCAATACTCCAGGCAGCTCCTCCTAGACTCCACCCTCTACTTCTGGAAGCTTCTCCAAGGTTCTAGAAAACAGGGGAGTCACCAAGGATGCTGCTTCCTGAGTCACTCAGCCCTGACCCAGATTCAACCCAGGCCTGGCTCTCAGTCAGGTCAAATTTTCCTACACTACAACTATATACACTAGCACACTAGAGGGTGATACATAAGCTTAAAATAGCATGGAATTTCAAGCTGGGGTTTTCAAATTGAGTAAAATCCTTTCTTGTATTATAAGAGGTATAGACTGCAGAGAGAGAGATACTGTATCATGTTGCCCCTGTACAAATCGTTAGTAAGACCTCATCTGGAATATGCAGTTCAGTTTTGGGGAAAGTTCACAAAAAGGATATCAGGGAACTGGAGAAAGTGCGGAGAAGGGCAACCAAACTGATAAGAGGCATGGAGGAGCTCAGCTATGAGGAGAGATTAGAGGAACTGAATTTATTCTCTCTTGAGAAGAGATTAAGGGGGGATATGATCACCATGTATAAATACATAAGTGGTCCATATAGTGAACTTGCTGTTGAGTTATTCGCTTTAAGGTAATCACACAGGACAAGAGGCACTCTTTACATCTGGAGGAAAAGAGATTTAATTTCCAAATATGGAAAGGCTTTACAGTAATGCCCCGTAAACACGGTCGGACATTCCGACCACAAAATCTGTCAGATTGTTTTCGACGGATTTTGTCCGAAACTTGTCTTCCATACACACGCACAAAGTTGTCGGAAAATCCGATCATTCGGGAACGAGGTGACATACAATATGTACAATGGGACTACGTAGAGGCCAGTAGCCAATAGCTTTTGTCTCCAAATTTTTTCTGAGCATGCGTGGCAATTTGTGCGTTGGAATTTTCTACACACGATCGGATTTTGTTGTCGGAAAATTTTAGATCCTGCTCTCAAATTTTTTTCGCCGGAAATTCCGGCGGAAAAAGTCCGATAGAACCCACACACAATTTTCCGACAACATAATACAATCAGACTTTTTCCGTCGGAATGTCTGACCGTGTGGGCATAAGAGCTATAAAAATGTGGAATAGACTCTCTCAAGAGCTGGTTCTGGCCAGCTCAGTAGATTGTTTTAACCACTACAATACTAGGCACTTTCACCCCCTTCCTTCCCAGACCAATTTTCAGCTTTCAGCGCTCTCGCATTTTCAGTGACAATTGCGTGGTCATGCAATGCTGTACCCAAATGAAATTTTTATCATTTTGTTCGCACAAATAGAGCTTTAGTTTGGTGGTATTTATTCACGACTCCGTTTTTTATTTTTTGTGATATAAGCGAATAAATAGCGGAATTTTTAAAAAAAAACAATATTTTCTCCTTTTTTTTAAACGAAATCCAATAAAATCAAATTTTTGTCATACATTTAAGCCAAAATGTATTCTGCTACATGTTTTTAGTAAAAAAAAAATTCCGTTAAGTGTATAATAATTGGTTCCCGTGAGCACGGACATATGTACGCAAATGATCATGTACAGATGTGTGCAGGTGATCACGGACATATGTGTGCAGATAATCATTGGCACATGTGATTTTACTGGGACATATGTGGGGGACATGTGTTTTTATTATTTGGGGACATGTGTTTTTATTTAGGGACATGTGTGTTTTGGGGGCAAGTATGTTTTGGGGACATGTGTGTTTTACTGTGTTGGTACACTGTTGTGGACACTATACTGGTGATCAGTGAGTAAAAAAAACAGCTAATACTCACTGATCACCAGCCGGCTGCAGCGATCCGCTCTCCTCTCCTCAGCGACGACTTCCGTGTGAGGAGAGGAGAGCTGATTGCCTAGCAACCGGCTGTTTGCTTACATCACATGACGGCTGTGATTGGACACGGCCGTCATGTGATCAGGAGGGTGCGCGCGCGCGATCCCCCTACTTCTGAAGGACGTTCGGGAACGTCCGATCAGAAGTAGGCGGCTCCCGGGTGGGAAGTAGTTAAAAAAGGCCTGGATTATTTCCTAAGTGTACATAATATAACTGGATACTAATATTTTAAGGTAAAGTTGATTGCCTCTTGGGGGATCAGGATTTTTTTTTTTACCTCCCTGAAGCCAATTGGATCGTGCTTTATTGTTTCTTTTTGCCTTTTATACTCTTGAGTCATGCCTGGATCAACTGTGGGTATAGGATTGTGTATATGGAGGTTTTCAATTTGTGTGTGTTTCGTTTTTTTCCCTGTGGGTTGAACTAGACGGACTTGTGTCTTTTTTCAACCAGACTATGTAGTTATGTAACTCCTACCGAGGTTTGCAACAAAGTCCTAAAAAAATCTAAGGGCATGGTTTTGTTAAAAATAAATTTAAAAAAATTGCATGTTTAATGTTTGCCTCCTGAGATGTGCTGCTGCTGTCTGAACAACAAGTGTTTCCACTCTTATGCAACACATAAAAACCTTCTGACTAATTGCTGTCTGGTTTAACCTGCAGAGCCTCCGCTGAGACCTATTTATTGCTTGCTTCCTGACAGGCCAGTGCCAAATGACTGTGGCCTAGGCGGTCATCCAACTACTCGGGCCTTTTCCCTGAATGAAATGAACCCCAGCTTGTTATGAAATGACGAGTCCTCTGATCCGTCACCAGATCCCTCACCAGTAAATTCTTGCTGTGTTGCTATTGTTTTTTGGGTCCACTTCATTAGCATTGCTCTTTCTATTTTGCACAAATAGCTATAGGAAGCTACAAGAGTTCTCTCTGTAAGTTTGCTTCTTTATTTGATTTAGGAAAGCAAGCTATGCAACGGTGAGGCAAAAGTAAGAAGCAGTTGACTGTGAAGAAAATGGTTGTTGACATAACTCAAGCAGGTTTGAACAAAACCCTCTTAGTCCGCTCCCCAGTAAAATGCGTCTCTTAGTGTACTTTGATTATGTCAGTTTATATTTATGATCAGGGTTATGGTTGTTAAAGCAGACCTATCAGTAACTTTATAAGTGTGCCTGAATACATTCCTTAAATGTTATGTCAACAGTATAATAAAAAAGGTCACCTTTTATCATTGAAAAACAGTGCCTGACCGCCAGTCAAGTTACTGTGTCGATGCAATTTGGATAAATTATGTCATTGGTCTGCTGCAGGCAGGAGGACGCGTTTCTTCAGTCCTTCTCCCCACTAATCACTCTCTAGGACTGTTGTAGCAATATGTCTTTCTGGCAGCTCATAGTCCTGTGTACACATTTACAATATTTTATAATGGCAACTAGACATGTGCACACTGAAATTATTTGTTTCAGAATTTTGTTTTCATCAGAAAAATAAATTTATTTAGTTACTCCGGAAATTCGTTTTTATTTATTTAGTTTTTCATTAAAAATTGCATTTGTCCGAAAATCCAAATGAATTAAGGTTGAATCTGTCATTGAAGGCTTATGGTGTCTGTCGAATGTTCAAAGAAGATTCGACGGAGCAGCTCAACTGTATGACTCTGTATAGTTTAGCAGCAATTCCACCCAATTTCAGCAGCAATCTTTTCTCTCTTACGTCAAATCTTTTCTCTCTACGTCGAATCTTCTCTCTACGTCAAATCTTTCCTCTCTACGTCAAATCTTTTCTCTCTACGTTGAATCTTTTCTCTCTGCGTCGAATCTTCTCTCTACGTCAAATCTTACCTCTCTACGTCAAATCTTTTCTCTCTATGTCGAATCTTCTCTCTACATCAAATCTTTCCTCTCTACGTCAAATCTTTTCTCTCTACGTCAAATCTTTTCTCTCTGCGTCGAATCTTCTCTCTACGTCAAATCTTTCTCTCTACGTCGAATCTTTTCTCTCTATGTCGAATCTTTCCTCTCTACGTCGAATCTTTCCTCTCTACGTCAAATCTTTTCTCTCTATGTAGAACAATCTTGGACTAATAGAGTTAAGATTAGGCACATTCGACCACAGGTTCAATGGACACAGATTGTTATTGTCAGCGTTGAATCTCCTATCTATATCGAACTGTTGTCACAAACGAAAACGAAAATAAAGCATTTGTTTATGTCGAATCTTAAATTTTTTGGATTCTGCACTTTCGTTATCGTTTGTTAAAACGATAACGAAAATACCTAAAATTCGGACGAAAATGCATTTGGACAAAAACGAATGCACATGTCTAATGGCAACAGCTATTTACCTGGGGCCAGTGAGGTCGTATTTACATGTAGACCGGCCATTGAGACTTTTGTTGGTGGTCACTTAAGCATGTTTTTCACCATATGAACCTTATTTGCCACCCCAAGAAATAATGGATGACCAAATGTAAAGCCATGTATGTTTGGAGTGACCCCCATATATATTTTAGCTGTGTACTGCCCTTGGGGGGGAGGGGTTCTGACAGCTGTGTTCGGCCGTGATACACCATCTTTTGGTTCTGGGCTAGCCTGGACTCCTCTTTTGGGGCTGAGCATCTCTGAGCCTTTTCAATTCTTTATGTGATCTCCTGAGAAAGCCATTTTTGATGAAACGTGTAGAAATCAAGATTGACAACTGGATTCCTCACCTGGCCCAGTACAATTGGTGGAAATGTTCTGCTTATGTTGCAGTTATACATGGTGTATATGTTTCTGGGCTAGACCTGTATGGGTTATATGCACTGTCACCCCATTTGGAAATATAGTTGACATCCATTATGGATGTATGAAGTTTTTATACTGTTTTTATACTGTTTTTAATGATTTCTGAATTATGAATAAACGTACATTTTTATACTCAAAACTCTACTCATCTCCTTTACTTAGAGGTTATTTGTGGCAACCTATAAAGTCCTCTTTTTTTCTTCCTTTTTTGAGTCTGACATTATTATATCATTTTAATTTAATTTGTACACATTAACATTTTTGAATGGCAGCAGCTATTTTCCTGGGGCCAGTGAGGTCATATATACATGTGGACCGGCCATTGAAACTTTTTTGGTGGTCATATAAGCATGTTTTTTAACCATATGAACCTTATTTGCCACCCCAAGAAATAATGGATGAAAGAAGAAAGCCACACGTGTTTGGAGTGACCCCATATACATTTTAGCTGTGTAGTGCCCTTGGGAGGTTTTTCTGACAGCTGTGTCTGGCCCTGATACACCATTCTCTGGTTCTGGGGTAGCCTGGACTCCTCTTTTGGGGCTGAGCATCTCTGAGCCTTTTCAATTCTTTATGTGATCTTCTGAGAAAGCCATTTTTGGTGAAACATGTAGAAATCAAGATTGACAACTGGATTCCACATACCCCCAGGCCCAGTACAATTGTTGGAAATGTGCTGCTTATGTTGCAGTTATACATGTAAATGTTTCTGGGCTAGACCTGTATGGGTTATATGCACTCCCTTTTTGAAATATAGTTGACATTCATTATGGATGCCAACATCCGTCCTCTACGCTCTTCTCAAGATCTCCCACTGTCAAGCTCTCTCACTTCCTCCTCCCATGCTCGTCTCCAGGATCTCTCCAGAGCCTCTCCCATCCTCTGGAACTCTTTACCTCAACCTGTCCGGCTATCCCCTACTCTAGCTACCTTCAGGCGATCCCTGAAAAACTCATCTCTTCAGGGAAGTCTATCACTTCTCCAACAAATCTTTTACCACTTCCATCAGCTCATTCCCCACATTTACAACCTTTTGTACCCCCTCCCCCACCCTATTAGATTGTAAGCTCTTCTGAGCAGGGCCCTCTTAATCCTCTTGTATTTTATTGTATTATAACTGTATTGTCTCCGTTTTATATTGTAAAGCGCTGCGGAAACTGTTGGCGCTATATAAATCCTATAATAATAATAATAAATGTATGAAGTTTTTATACTGTTTTCAATGATTTTTGAATTATGAATAAACATTGTACATTTTTATACTCAAACCCCTACTAATCCTTTATTTAGGGGTTATTTGTGGCAACCTATAAAGTCCTTTTTTTTTTCTTCCTTTTCTTTTTTTTGAGTCTGACATTATTATATAATTTTACACATGCACTGTTCTCATCACCTTCCAAAAAATTTTTTTGGGTGGAGTCATGCTTTAGGCAAAAAAATTTCAATTGGGGTTTTCATGTTCCTTTGCTGTTCTTCAGCCCCATGTCAGCTTCTCAGACAGAGAGTTCTATTTTCACCTGTGTTTTTCAGTCAACATGATCAGGTCTGAATTATTACTTGTATTGCATTTCCAAATATATACCAGAGCTGTGCCTCGTGCTGCTTTTATATTCATGATTGAATGGAAAAAAATAGAACCCCTGCCAAGAATGACTAGGAGATTGCTGGCTCAGTCGGTTATACTTTGAAAGCTGTTTAGATAAGGCCATGAATGTGCTGTGTTTTTCAGAGCTGTGAGAGCTGCAGAACGTGTAATATTATGAAAGTGCTATGTGTGGAGTGTGCATGATCCCTACAAAGAAAAAGGCTTGTGTTGCAAGTCTCAGAATAATGAGGTGGGCACGGAGTGATTGCGAGGATGTGGGTTACCCCTTATGAGTTTGACAGCTTGTGTTGGCAGATACACACTGGGCAAAATGAACGTGGTTGTTTTTAATTTTATATGGATTTACACTTTACTCTCTTTCCTTGAATATTGAATGTAGAGGCCTTGTTCTGTGTCACTGGTGTGTGACTATTTAAGGAGGGCCTTTTAAGCTTAAAGAAGATTTTTTTTTATTAAAGGGGAATTCCAGATCATGCCATGTTTTTTATATTAAACTTAGACATAGAAATTGCTATGTAGACATAGAAATAAAATAAATCACATGTAGTCAAACATGAACAACATTCTAAATCACAAACTACTTGTAGACATCAAACTGTGTCCTTTTAGGCCAGGACAGGTTCCCATTACGGCTGCATTCACACCTTGGCGTTTTTAATTACGGGCAGATTTGCCGTGATTCTGCCCGTGATTTCAAAGCACCCAGGTATGAATGAGATGCCATTTATTTGAATGGCAGCTAAAATCGCGGTGCACTTCTGCCGTGATTGACGCGCAATAAATCATACAAACCGCATCGCGTGAAGCATGTCACACAAATATAGCTCCTGAACTTTTTCTGAGCGACAAGCTTCAAATGAATGGCAACTCAACTGTGTGTTCTGTGATTTGTCATTCACGCTGATTCTGTTTTGTTGATTCGTTTCGTAATTTGTTTAGTTTAGTTTAATTAAGTTTTGTTTCATTTATTCATTTTCTAACAAATTCCAAATTTTCGGAACGATTCGAATTCAGATCGGTCAAAAAATGATTGTCCAATTTGAATTGTGTGGGAAGAATAGCTGGTTGTTTAGGAGCAGGCTGGGAAGCCGGCCGCCCCGTCCTTAACAACCAATGACTCATTAGCTGTCAGCGGGTTTCCCCGCTGAGAGCTGTAATGTAAACAATAGAATGCCGGCAATAGAAAATTCTGAAAAAAACAGTGCGGGTCCCCCCCAATAAATACCAGGCCCTTTGGGTCTGATATTGATTTTCAGAGGAAACCCATGCCAAAATTAAAAAAAAATCCATACCAGACCCTTATTCGAGCATGATACAAATCCAAGTCCATACCAGACCCTTATCCAAGCATGATACAAATTCAAATCTATACCAGTCCCTTATCCAAGCATACAGCATGACAGGCCAGGAAAGGGGGGGCGAGCGACCGGGGGGGAGTAAACCATACCTGGCCACATGCCCTCAAAATGGGGGGTGCTTTGGGGTGGGGGGGCTCCCTGCCCCCCCCACCCCAAAGCAGCTTGTCCCCGTGTTGATGGGGACCAGGGCCTCTTCCCCACAACCCTAGGTGCTGGTTGTGGGTGGTCTGAAGGCAGGGGCTTATCGGAATCTGGAAGACCCCGTTAACAAGGGGATCCCCAGATCCTGCTCTCCTATGTGAAGGAATATGGAGTACCCATTCACCGAAAAAAGTGTAAAAAGTGAGTTATGACACAACATGAGTTTTTGATAATTCCCTTATTAAAAAATCAAAAACAATGCCCCCCAATGTAGATCCATCGTCAATCACGACACCCGCCGCATCGCCGGACCCCAAAAAAGGCAACCCCCTAAAAACCTCTCGACTCATCGAAGGCGACCTCGCCTTCTTGTGATGTCATCTACCGAGGCATGCTGGGTTGTTGATGTCACAAGGGGTTGGGGTCACCAGATGACATCATCAGGTGACTCCACCCTTTAGTTATTTAAGAAATGTCAGATGGAAGAGATGGCAGGAGGTGTTTTTTTTGGGTCCGATGGGGCAGCAGTGGTGTGATTGATGATGGATCTACACTGGGGGACATTGTTTTTTATTTTTTAATAAAGGAATTGTCAAAAACATGTGGTGTCTTTACTCACAGTTTACACTTTTTTGGTGAATAGATAGGGGTACTATGTACCCCATATTCATTCACACGGGGGGCAGGAACTGTCAAAGGGGGCTTCTAGATTACGATAAGCCCCCCGCCCGCAGACCCCAACATTCACCGCCCAGGGTTGTGGGGAAGAGGCCCTTGTCCCCCTGAAAATCAATACCAGACCACCCCGGGGGCCTGGTATGAAATGGTGGGGGGACCCCACACAGTTTTTTTCCTGAATATTCCATTGCAGGCATACTTTTATTTACTTTTCAGCTCTCAGCAGGGAAGCCCGCTGACAGCTGATGAGTCATCGTTATTAAGGTTGCAGTGGCCGGCTTCCCAGCCCGCTCCATACCAACCAGCTATTCTTCACACAGAATTTGAATTGGTCAATTATTTTTCGACCGATCCAAATTCAAATTGCTAAAAAACAAATATACGAAACTATAGTAAATGAATTTCAACAAAATTTGTTACTATTTCATTCGGCGATGTGGATACATCTAAATCTCTAAAAATCTCTGAATAACCAAAAATGTTTTCTATTTTTCTAATAAGCTTTATGAGGGACCTACCTTTGTTTAAAAAAGCCATTCTCAACCTTTTTTACATCTGGGGCGTAACTAGAAATCACAGGGCCCCCATAGCAAAATGTTGTATCGGGCCCCCCCCCCCCCCCCCCCCCCCCCACAAAAAAATGGCGGGGCTTAAATTAAATAGTGGGCGTGGTTTAAAGGGCGGGGCTCAAAGGGTGTGTGGTTCGAGTCTGAGAAGAAAGAAAGAGCCCAGATCCTACACCACAATAGCAATATATGTATTCCAGAAAGTTTAATCAACAGATAAAGATACTCCAAACACCCGGTGTTAGCGCTTCAATAATCCTCACCTGTGCCCAATGCAGCGTGGTCTGCCCATGCCCAATACTGCCTCACCTGTGCCCAATGCAGCGTGGTCTGTGCCCAATACAGCATGTCCAGTGTCCAATGCAGCCTCACCTGTGCCCAAAGCAGCATGGCCAGTGCCCAATACTGCCTCACCTGTGCCCAATACTGCCTCACCTGTGCCCACTTGTGCCCAATGCAACGTGTCCAGTGCCCAATGCAGCCTCACCCGTGCCCAATGCAGCCTCACCCGTGCCCAATGCAGCCTCACCCTTGCCCAATGCAGCGTGGCCTCACCTGTGCCCAATGCAGCATGACCCGTGCCCAATTCAGCATGACCCGTGCCCAATGCAGCGTGGCCTGCCCATGCCCAATGCAGCCTGACCCGTGCCCAATGCAGCCTCACCTTTGCCCAATGCAGCGTGGCCCCACCCATGCCCAATGCAGCCTGACCCGTGCCCAATGCAGCCTGACCCGTGCCCAATGCAGCCTGACCCGTGCCCAATGCAGCCTCCCCCGTGCCCAATGCAGCCTCCCCCCGTGCCCAATGCAGCCTCCCCCGTGCCCAATGCAGCCTCTCTCGTGCCCAATGCAGCCTCCCCCGTGCCCAATGCAGCCTCCCCCCGTGCCCAATGCAGCCTCCCCGTGCCCAATGCAGCCTCACCCGTGCCCAATGCAGCCTCCCCGTGCCCAATGCAGCCTCACCTTTGCCCAATGCAGCGTGGCCTCACCTGTGCCCAATGCAGCATGACCCGTGCCCAATTCAGCATGACCCGTGCCCAATGCAGCGTGGCCTGCCCATGCCCAATGCAGCCTGACCCGTGCCCAATGCAGCCTCACCTTTGCCCAATGCAGCGTGGCCCCACCCATGCCCAATGCAGCCTGACCCATGCCCAATGCAGCCTGACCCATGCCCAATGCAGCCTCCCCCGTGCCCAATGCAGCCTCCCCGTGCCCAATGCAGCCTCCCCCGTGCCCAATGCAGCCTCCCCCGTGCCCAATGCAGCCTCTCTCGTGCCCAATGCAGCCTCCCCGTGCCCAATGCAGCCTCCCCGTGCCCAATGCAGCCTCCCCGTGTCCAATGCAGCCTCACCCGTGCCCAATGCAGCCTCCCCGTGCCCAATGCAGCCTCTCTCGTGCCCAATGCAGCCTCTCTCGTGCCCAATGTAGCCTCCCCCGTGCCCAATGCAGCCTCCCCCGTGCCCAATGTAGCCTCCCCCGGGCCCAATGCAGCCTCCCCCGTGCCCAATGCAGCCTCCCCCGTGCCCAATGCAGCCTCCCCCGTGCCCAATGCAGCCTCACCTGTGCAGTGGAAGAGGTGAGCCAGACTGCAGCAGCCCTTATTGGCGAGCTTGGGGCTCTCTCAGATTGGGGGGGGGGGCGAGCACCGGCCGCACGGTCCCCCAGCCAGGGGAAGTGAGGAGAGGAAGAGGCGCGCTGTCCGTACAAGGCAGCAGATCGCTGTGTAATAGCATGCATTTGAATGCCCTGTGAGTTCCCGGGGCTCAACGTCACATAGCCCCACCTCTTGGCCCGGCGCCTTTGATGACGTCACATGTCCCGCATTGGACCGGCGTTCTGTCTATCAAAAGCGTCGGGCCAAGAGGTGGGGCTATGTGACGGTGAGCCCCGGGAACTCACAGGGCATTCAAATGCATGCTATTACACAGCGCTCTGCTGCCTTGTACGGACAGCGCGCCTCTTCCTCTCCTCACTTCCCCTGGCTGGGGGACCGTGCGGGCAGTGCTCGCCACACCCCCCCCCCCCCGGGCCCCGGCAGTATGCTTTCCTCCTCCTCCCCAGGGGCCCCATAGCAGCTGCGGGCCCCATAGCGGTCGCGTGTGTCGCTATGGCGGTAGTTCCGCCACTGTGTTGAAAAATGTTAAAAAATGTGAAATGCATTTGGGTGGCAAATGAGGTTTAATGTTGAAAAATGTAAAGTAATTTGGGTGCTAAAAATACGAACACAAGTTACTCACTAGGGGGAGAACCTCTGGGGGAATCTAAGATAGAAAAGGACCTGGGGTTCCTAGTAGATGAGAGGCTCAGCAATGGCATGCAATCTTATGTGTGCTGTCCAGTTCTGAGCACCAGTTCTCAGGAAGGATGTGCTGGAGAGAGTCCAGAGAAGGGCAACAAAGCTAATAAAGGGACTAGAGCAGGGGCATTGAATTAAAATTCCGGTCAGTAAAATCTTCTTCCAGCGGAGGTCCGAATATCATATTGTTATCCGTGCCGCATTTTTCGCATGTGCCAAACCGCATGTTGCTGCAGCACCATGCTGCTTGGTGCGGCAGGATTTTGGAAAAAAAAGGTCAAGGGCTTCTTTTTCCGTGTTTCTTGCGGGGTAGTGCAGCCCATAATAGGCTGACCTACCCACGACGTGTGCACCAAATGCACATGCACAAATCTGAACCCATTCTTACATCAGTGTCCTCAGTCCCCACTGCACATCACAGTCCCCTCCCTCTTCACTTCAAGATTCCCCTCTTGGTGAGTGTGCTCAGCTCCCCCTGTATATCACCCCATCCACCTTTTTTACAGTATTGTTCTCACCCTTCCTTGACATCAAACCCTGACAGTACTGTTCTCTGCCCCTATTTACATCATCCCCCACATTATTGTCCTCAGCCCCCTTCACATTACTGTCCTCATTGCTCCCCACATTACATTTATCAATCCACCCCCCCCCCCACATCACAGTCCTCAGCCTCCCCAATTTTAATCGTCAGCCCCCACTTTAACTTCCTCAGCCCCTCCCCCCACATTACAGTACTCAGTCCACCACATCACATCCTCAGCCCCCCCCCACATTACATTCCTCAGACCATCACATCACATCCTCTGCTCTCCACATTACAGTCCTTAGCCTCCCACATCACAGTCCTCAGCCCACCACATCATGTCCTCAGCCCCCCACATTACAGTCCTCAGTCCCCCACATCACAGTCCTCAGCCCACCACATCATGTCCTCAGCCCCCCACATCACATCCTCAGTCCACCCCCCTTACAGTCCTTAGCCCCCATATCACAGTTCTCAGCCCACCACATCACGTCCTCAGCCCCCCCCCCCACATTACAGTCCCCAGCCCCCCACATCACAGTCCTCAGCCCCCCCCCCCACATCACAGTCCTCAGCCCACCACATCACAGTCCTCAGCCCCCCCCCACATTACAGTCCTCAGCTCACCACATCACAGTCCTCAGCCCCCCCCCCCCCAAATTACAGTCCTCAGGCTCCTCCAACTTTAATGTCATCAGCCCCAAATATCACTGTCCTCAGCACACACATTCCTCAGCTCCTTTTAAGCATTTTCACATTAGTGTCCTCACCCCCTGTAACTTTGCCCCCTCCCTCACTGTCTTACCGTACAGACCAGAGATCGGCACAGCATGTCTGGATGGAGGGCAGGTGTTGCAAGATAGTGGTTGGTTGCTTTACTGCCCTTCATCCTAGCAGCCAACCACGTGCTTGCTAACCTCGGGCAGCTCCACCCTTCACCCAGAAATGTCCTGCCTCCTGCTGTTGGCTCTCTGAGGATTGCAGAGCAACAACAGGGGAAGAAAAGGCTGCTAAATGGTGGAACAGCGGCGGTCCGAATGTGAATGCGACACGGTCCACATTTGGCCTGCAGTCCGTCATTTAGTGATGCCCAGACTAGAGGATCTAAGCTATGGGGAAAGACTACAAGCCTTGAACTTATGCGCTTGACGCTTGAGAGGGGATATGAAAGCGATGTACAAATACCGTACTGGTGACCCTAGCATAGGGGAAAAACTTTTCAGTGAAAGGGAATTTAAAAAGACATGCGGCCATTCGCTGAAATTGAAAGAAAAGCGGTTTAACCCTAAGCTGCGTAGAGGGTTTTTTACTCTCAGAGCGGTAAGTATGTGGACTTCCCTTCCATAAGCAGTGGTATCAGCAGGGAGCGTCGATAGTTTAAAAAACGATTAGATGGGCACCTTAATGATCACAACATACAGGGATATACAATGTACTGTTGACACTCACACACCACAGGTTGAACTGGATGGACTGGTGTCCTTTTTTCAACCTTACCAACTATGTAACTATGTAACTATGATCAATAAGTTCAAAACTATTTTAAATAAAAGAACATATAATGTGGCATACCTAGTGTATTTGACACCCACTTTATTATTATTATTATTATTATGCAGGATTTATATAGCGCCGGTAGTTTATGCAGCGCTTATTACAAAAATATTTTTCGTAATCTTGAATAATAATTGTAGAAAAGAAAGGCAGACAGTAAAAATTGTGATGTCCTCCAAAATGAATGGTCCTTTTAGGAGTGACCCCTTAGATTGGGGGTTAGTGTATAATTACCCCCTTGTGTTGGTGGTCAGTGTATGTGGGAGATCAATCCACCAATGCTCACTACTCAAGGATCCCCTAGCATCCTCAGGAGGAACCTTAAAGTGGAGTTCCACCCAAAAGTGGAACTTCCGCTCGTTGTACTCCTCCCCCCTCCGTTTCCACATTTGGCACCTTTAGGGGGAGGATAGCTTTCTAATACAGGTATCCTATTCCCACTTCCAGGAGCCTCAGCCACAGGTATTGACGTCGCCGCCCAGGCTCCATCCTCCTCCCTCCCCTCCGCCGGGCCAGTAGGAGAGAGGAGCGGAGCCTCGCACATGCGCAGTAGGGTTCCCGGCGTGAAGCCGTAAGGCCAGGTTCCCTTACTTGCAATGGAGGCGGCATGCACCCGACAGCTGATGGAAACATCAGCTGTGGTGCCTTCATCGCTGGACTCCAGGACAGGTAAGTGTCCGATTCTTTAAAGGCAGCTGCTGCAGTATGTGCAGCGGCTGGCTTTTAATTTTTGCAGCGGTGGGCGGACCTCCGCTTTAAGGTTCCACAGAACCCTGGTTGAGAAACACTGGTTTACAGAATAAATTAGTGTACTTTCCAGCATCAGAAGTTGAGAAAAAGGGACACTCAGGAAAGGAAAAACTGTCAGCATAGTCAGCATTCTGTAGTGACACATGGCTGTGGTTACATTGCGCTAAATGTGGTCAGAGAACTAACACTTTGTGCTTACCTTAAAGAAAAACTTAATTACAATAACTGATAAACTATTAGTATTACTTAGCAACCAGCAACGGTTGAGATAATAAACACTTTGGTTAGGGATGTAATGTGCAGTGGTTGTCGCTATGTACTGTTCAGCATGATGTATAGAGTCCAGCAGTCAGCAGAATGTGTCACGGTGCCCTTTATATTGCTGGTCAGTGGGATGAAAAATTGCCAATGCTTGTGGTCATTGGGAGGAACAAATGCCTGGGCTGGTGTTTGTGGTCAGTGAAAGGAAAGTATGCCTGTTGCCAGTTGTTAGCGAAAGTAAAAATGCCTCACTTTTAGTGGGAAAAATGTTTTAGCGTTCAGTTTCTCATTGGGTGAAATGGGGCATTGGTGCCTAACAGGGTAGAAGGGAAGGATATCGGTGTTAGTGGGGGGCATTTATGTCAGTAGTGGCATTAGTATGAATAAGGTACACTGGTGCTCACTACGGGGCATTGATGCACACTAAGGTACCCTTGTGCTCACTAAGGGACATTGGTGCTCAGAGAAGGACATTGATGCCAGTGAGGGCATTGGTGTCAATTGGGGTGGGGGGGGGGGGGGAGAGGGTGCTCATTGGGAACTTAGTGCTCAGTGAGGGACATTGGTACTCAGTGGGGGACATTGGTGTCAGGGGGGCCATTGGTGTTTAGTAGGGGACTGGCTTTGGTATCAATAAGGGACACTGGTGGTCACTGAGGGTGCACAGTAGGGCACAATGCTGTCCAGGGGGAAGCACTGGTGACAGTGTGGGAATACATTAGTGCTCAGGGGGCATTGGTGGTTGCTGGGGTTATTGCTGCCCAGAGAAGGACACTGATGTCAGTTAGGTTTGGGGGAGGGGGATGAGAAGGTGCTCAATTGGGACATTGGGGCTCTTTTAGGGAAACTGGTACAGTTGGGGGACATTGATGTCAGTAGAGATATTGGTGTCAGTGGGGTAGTTAATTGAACCACACTCTGCATCCTGCAATGTTTCCTTACTCTGCTTTTATGCCTCTTCCTTGATCTATGCTGCTACTGTCATGCAGGTATCATGCAAATGTTCCAGCTCCAAGCAGGGTCCAAATCTTCTGGAGATTTTGGTCAATCTGGGACCAATTGGGGGGGGGGGGGGGTGTAGCAGTATTCACTCAGGGTTAACCTTGATAACAAAAATAAAACCCAGTAATAATCACTACCCTCTCCCACAAACATTTAGGAAGGTTAGCATCAAAGATGGTATATAAAGTCATGGAAAAACAATTTCTTCCAGAACTCCGGTCTTTATGTCATGACATATTTGTTGAAAGTTAGTATAATTTTACTTTTATTATCAGTGATGGCAAAATTTTGTTTAAAAATAACCTAATTATATATCATTACAGTCATTTGCTATTATCCTTTTAAGTCAGTTGTTCATTATTTTGCTCATTCCTTTCTAGCTGACATAGTTTATCTTTAGCTTTTCATGATGAGCCATTTCTTTATCTCTTTTGTTTCTAGGTCAGAAATTTAATAAGCTTCTGATTTAACAAAAAAATATGAATCTAATTTAGAAGCGTTATAAGTTCTTTTATGCAACCTCTAGTTTTCATTTTATAGTAAATGCTTTAGAATCACAGAGAACTGCAAATGTTTAAGATTTGAAAATGAAAGTGTAATTCTCAGAGCTATCCAACAACATATAGGTATAATATAAGTATGCATTCTATGCATGTAATGCATGCATATAATATAGGTATACATATTAGACATGTGCGATTAGTTTCGTACGAATCGAAAATTCGTATGAATTTCTGTAAATTTGTACATTCGGGAGGATCTGAAATACGAATTGCTATGCTTCCAAATTTTGTACGAAATACGAAATTTCGTTTACAAATTTTGGATCCAAATTCCGTTACAACGGAAACGTGACTGGCGTTTTGTTGACCAATCAGAGGTTTTCTTCTGCTGCTGAGTGAGGGTTGGGAAAATTACCTTTTTTAATATGGGAGTGGGAGACTGGTACTGGTAGTCGATGGGAGATTCATAATCAGACAAAATAAGAATGTTCGTTAATTACGATTATTCGTTTTGATGAAGTTAAAAACCCAGGAAGTCAGCACAGCACAGGGATGGTGGGAGTCCCTCATAATGAGCACAGCACAGGGATAGTGGGAGCCCCTCAATGAGCACAGCACAGGGATGGTGGGAGCCCCTCAATGAGCACAGCACAGGAATGGTGGGAGACCCTCATAATGATAAATTCATCAACGAATTTCGTAATTGTTACGAAAAGTTAACGAACTTAACAAAAAAATGTGTATTTCGTACGAATCCAAATTGAATTTTGGACACGAATTACAAAATACGAATTAACGGCTAATAGGACACGGAACAGAACGAATGAAAATTTATTGACAGGGCACATGTCTAATACATATAGGTATGCATTCTATGCATGAAGGCGCAAAACCTCCTCTGTGCAGTAGCTCCCCTAGCCCTCCCTATTACATTTGTTAGTAGATGTCCCTCAATCCCATCTCAAAATGTTGGGAGGTATGCTAGAGTGATGGCCATATATATCTCGTTGACTATCCCTGTATGTTTTTTGGGCCTCATAGAAGGGCTCACGAATACTGTTGCTAATCATACTGCTTTTTTATGCCCAAAAAAAACAATGATACTACACTGGAAAAAAGCCAGTGGCTCCCACATTAACTGAATGGAAGGGACTCGCATTTTATAATGCCACATATCTGAATCGGGGTTGTCCTCGGAAATTTGAGGAGGTATAGGGTAGCTGGATCTCGATGACTTATATGAATCATGGTCCCACATGATTTCCCCCTTAATATGAGTTGAGGTTTCACCAAATGGGCTTGTTATGGTTGCCCTGTCCACTAGTCTACCACCTTGTTTAGATTTCTTACAGATGTTTTTGAGATTGTTATGCTCGGGTGATGGTTGGTCCAGATGGGGGGCTATACACTGTTATGTGTTTTTAGACTACTTCTAGTCCTGTAATTTTGACGTTGTTTGCCCACTATTACCCAGGTTATAGCATTCTACTGTGAGGTGGAGTGGGTCTACCAATATACAGAGAAGTGGGTGGCTGAGGGTTTGTTGACAACGATAGAAGGGCTTGGCGTACCCTCACTTGCTAGCTAATGAAGGGTTGTTTTTTGTACTTTATATTTGTACTGTATCTTTGTTTTTTTTCATAAACACTCAATAAAATAGAATTTAAAAAAAGAGGTACATTTTATTTGTATTCTTTCATTTTTTTATTACACCTACAATTCAGTGATTGCATCACACTAATGTATCGTGAGTTGTGGATCAGAAAATTATTTCAGGGGTTTCCCCAAAAACCTAAACATTTTTTTCCAGGGTAGAATAGTTGAGAAAGGCTGAGTAACCTGGCATTAGAGTACTGATAACCTATCAGCAAAATATCAGAGCCAATCGAAGATTAACTATTTTCAATTCACTTTAGTAGGACCAGTGAAAAAAAGACCTCTGATTGGTTGGTATGGGTTGCTGCAAACTGCTCCCACTAAATAGAGGTCGAGGTGTGAGTACACTACTGTGTTATTCATGGTTCCTCTCCAGGCAATGCTGTCTGCATAATTTCTTCCATCAGTCTGACAGTGTTTAGAAATCGATCATCTACTTAGTCCGTTTGTTGCCAATTATTTATGTCAAGCTAAAAATATTATAATCTGTCTCTTCCTGTCCTTCTACAGTATTTGCTCTGCTCTAAACTAAACTCTAACAGTTTACTATGATGCTAACGTCATGGCTGCCTCCTGGTACTAATTAACTTTCTCATATACAAATCTTTACTGAAAGCAGCAGTTCCTTTACGCATGGCTGCAGCCAATATGTTAAAACAAGTATGAGCATTTAAAGGGAAAGTACAGCAGTTTTTTTTTTGCAAACAAATATGTGGTTTATTAACCATTTGCCTAATGGGCACTTTCACCCCCTTCCTGCCCAGGCCAATTTTCAGCTTTCATCGCTGTCGCACTTTGAATGACAATTGCGCGGTCATGCAAAACTATACCCAAACTACGTTATATTTTTATCATTTGTTTGAGACAGAAAGTGCTTTCTTTTGGTGGTATTTAATCACCGCTGGGTTTTTTATTTTTTGCTAAACAAATGAAAAAAGACCAAACATTTTGAGAAAAAAAAAGTTTTTCTTAGTTTCTGTAAGAAAACTTTGTAAATAAGTATTTTTTCTACTTCACTGATAGGCACTGATGAGGCTGCACTGACGTGTACTGATAGCAGTGGTGTATTTAAGTTTTGTGCTGCCCTAGGCCTGACTAAACTTATGAACCCCCTAATTTAAATATGATCCACCCCTTCCTGTCAAGACCACAGCCCTTCCGGTTTAAGACCCACCCTATCATCTGTAAACCATACCACTTCCTCTTTAGGCTCCACCTTTTCCTCTTAGAGCTCCACCTCTTACTCTCTGTACATTATCACACACAATCACACACCATTTACTCCATACTTGCATTAATCAGTGCCCATCAGTCCAGCAAATCAGTGCAGCCAATTAGTGCCCATCAATGCTCATCAGTGCAGCCTACCAGTGCTCATCAGTACAGCCTACCAGTGCCCATCAGTGCAGCCTATCAGTGCCCATCAGTGCAGCCTACCAGTGCTCATCAGTGCAGCCTATCAGTGCAGCCTACCAGTGCCCATCAGTGCAGCCTACCAGTGCTCATCAGTGCAACCTACCAGTGCAGCTTAACCACTTCCGGACCGCCGCACGCCGATGTTCGTCCCTATTTTGCATTTTAGTGTAAATATGAGATCTGAGGTCTTTTTGACCACAGATCTCATATTTAAGAGGTCCTGTCATGCTTTTTTTTCTATTACAAGGGATGTTTACATTCCTTGTAATAGGATTAAATGTGACACAATTATTTTTTATTTTTTTTAAACTGTAAAAATAAATAGGTATAATAAATAAGAAACGGGCGTGCCCCGTCTCGCCGAGCTCGTGTGCAGAAGCGAAATGCATATGTGAGTAGCGTCCGCATATGAAAACGGTGTTCAAACCACACATGTGAGTATTGCTGCGATCGGGCTAACTTTACTGTTGTCTTTTTTTTTTAATTTAAAAAGTGTATTAAAAAAAAAAAAAGTGCGCTTGTAAGACCGCTGCGCAAATACGGTGTAAAAATCATCTAAAAAAGAGCCCCGGTCTTAAAGTGGTTAAGAGTTCCACCTCATCAGTGGCAATCAGTGCAGCCTCGTCAGTTTCAAAATATCACAGCTCTTACTAGTGTATATTAATTATGTTTTGATTATAGCATGGAGCACTTTGCAGTACATGAATTTTCACTGAATGTAAACTGCTTAACTGCTTACCGACCACCCGCCGTCAATGGCACTCCTGCGTGAATCACCGTAGCTGTACGGCGGGCACTTTAAGGAGTATAGGGGGCGCATGTCTGCTGTGTGACGTAGGAGACATAGAAGACAATGCGCAATTGCTCCTGAGAAGGACAGAACGGAGATCTTTCAATGTAAACAGACAGATCTCTGTTATGTCAAGGGTGAGGAGACTTATATGTTGTTCCTACTGCTTAGGAATAACGATTTGTCTCCTCCGCCAGGCAGTCCCACCCCCCACAGTTAGAAACACTCCCTAGGACACACATTTAACCCCTTGATCGCCCCCTAGTGTTAACTCCTTCCATGCCAGTGACATTTATACAGTAATCAATGGCTATTTATAGAACTGATCACTGTACAAATGTCAATGGTCCCAAAACAGTGTCAAAAGTGTTTGATCTGTCTGCCGCAATGTCACAGTCCCAATAAAAATCACAGCTCGCTGCCATTGCCAGTAAAAAAAAAATATAATAAAAATGCTATAAATCTATCCCCCTATTTTGTAGGCGCTATAACTTTTGCGCATACCAATCAATATACAATTATTGCCAAAAATATGTAGAAGAATATATATCAGTCTAAACTGAGGAAGGGGATATTTATTATAGCAAAAAGTAAAAAATATAGCTTTTTTTTTCAAAATTGTGTCTTTTTTTTTGTTTATAGCGCAAAAAATAAAAACCGCAGAGGTGATCAAATACCACCAAAAGAAACCTCTATTTCTGGGGAATAAAAAGGATTTGTTTGGGTACAGTGACACAGAACCGTGCAATTGTCAGTTAAAGCGACGCAGCGTCGTATTGCCTGGTCATTAAGAAGTAAATTCTTCTGGGGCTGAAGTGGTTAATGAGTTTGCATTGATTTCAGCATGAAGCATTTTGCACATGCTGAAATCAATGCAAACTCATTAAGCAGTCCACATTCAGTGAAAGTTTATGTGTTTCAAAGCGCAAAGTTTGCAGTACATGAACTTTCACTGAATGTGGACTGTTTAATGAGTTTGTGGCACGCATTGGAGTAATTTATTGCAATATCATCAGAAAATATGCATTTAATCCAGGTTGAGCACTTTATATGGATTGGACATGATGACTATAATAACTGTAATTAACTGTACCTGTCCTGCTGTCCTTGTCAATGCCACCACCTGAGGGGTTCCCATTATCCTCCTCCTATAGTCGCAGAGAGAGAGACTCCGCCCTGGGCCAAGGAGAAGAAGCATTGTAAGGATGTCGTGCAGAGGAGGGTAGGTGGAGCATTAGACTCTGCCTCCTCTCCTGAAATTATATGCACCTGGTCTGGCCAGTCACCGGCTGTTTTATGGGAGGCGTCAGTCGCTCTCTCCCCCTGTCCAAGTACGGGCTATAGTGCGGGAGACGGCCGTCGGAGGCAGGAGGTGGCCGTGGGAGCCTGGGACTCGGCAGGACAGGCCCCCGCCTCAAAGTGCCGCCCTAGACCAAGACACAGCACTGACTGATAGGCAGCACTGATGGGCACTGATGGGCACTGATAGGCACTGAGAAGGAGGGACTGATGAGGCTGTACTAATATGCGTCACTGATGGGCACTGATGGGCAGCACTGATGGGCACTGATGGGTGGCACTGATGGCACAGATAGGCGGCACTAATGGCACTGACAGGCACTGATTGGCAGCACTGGTGAGCACTGTTGGAGCTGCACTGATCATCTGAACACTGATGATTAGTGCCCTGATTGTCAGTGCAGATGTCCCCTGTGTGGATTTGCATGAGGGGAGGATTGCCGATAACTGGCAAATCCTGTTTACATCCGTGATCAGATGTGATTGGACACAGGTGATCACTTGGTAAAGAGCTGTCATCGTTGACTCTTTATCCCAATCACAGATCACTGCCGATGCGTGCCGCAGGGGGGTGCGCAGGCAGCGCGAGCACGTGAGGATGTCATGTGACGGCCTCCTGGCAAAGTGCGGCCGCACTGCAGCTGCCGTTTGGATATAGCGAGGTTGCCAAGGGGTTAATGCAGAGTTTCCCTTAATCCCTTGTCTAGCAAGGTACATTTATAAACGGTATAATCCTGGTTTGTTAAGGTGTTAAAACAAGCCTGGTATTGATTCTTCAGCTGACTCCATTTTACAGCGATCCAGGTGGCTGTAGAGCCGCCCAATCACTTTTACAGTATACTGAATGGCCTGCCACCCTGCCAATATTGCCTTTGGTAAATGGCTTCAGGATCTTGAGGAGAGAGGATCAAGGAACATTGCTCACTGAGAGTGGTCATTCTTATTGTGACTTCACTGCATATTGAATAACTGATCTAGTACGGACCTCCTGAATATTCTGACAATTTTATGCTGTTGTATACTTTCCACTGAGCTCTAAAGTGACCACCTCATCTCACCCTGGAAAATGTGGTCTCACTTGAGACCATGTCTTTATTTTTAGATGCAATTTGGTTATAATTGTGCTATGTGCCATAGCAGATCCGCAATGCCACTGATACTGTAAATCAGTCTGCTGGTGTATTCAAAAAGGTCACATCAAAACCTTTTACACCTTTATTGCTACTCCATGATCCAGAAATGTGCTATCTCAGTCAGGGAAACACCAATCAAACTACTAACCAGATGGTATTTAACCCCTCAAAAAATCCATAACTTTTACCCTACAGCCTCCCCTAATTGTTTTGGAGGCTCCTCAGTTCGGAATCTCGTACACATATTCTGGAGCTGTAAGTTCCTAAAACCAATATGGCAAGCTGCGAATAATAGAATAGACCCAAACACCCACAATATGTCTTCTGTTCGCCTCCATACCAAATACTAGACATGGGAACTGCCAAAAAATTTGTTTCGTTTCGTTTCGTCCCGTTTCGTATATAAAAAAATTCGTAATTCGTAATTCGTGTACGAAATTCCGTTCGAATTCGTACGAAATACGAAATTCGGACGAATCGTAATTTTTTTTACGAATCGTTAGTAAAGTTACGAATCGTTACGAATCGTTACGAATCGTTACGAATCGTTAACGCGGCTAATGAATTGTTGGTTCTCATAACACAGAGAACAATTCGAATCCAACTACAAATATCGAATTTCAATTTCAAGTTACGAATCGTTACGAATCGTTATGAATAGTTACGAATCGTTACGAATCGTTATGAATAGTTACGAATCGTTAGTAAATCCAACTACCAATATCGAATTTCAACTAATTTGAACGAAATTATTATAGCAGATATAACGAATGAATTCGAATGACAAAGTGTCATTTTTGCAGAAAAAAAAAAAAAGCGTAGGGGTCCCCCCAAATTCAATAACCAGGCCCTTCAGGTCTGGTATGGATATTAAGGGGGACCCCAGCCAAAAAAAAATAAAAAAAATGGCGTGGGGTCCCCCCCAAATATCCATACCAGACCCTTCAGGTCTGGGATGGATTTTAAGGGGAACCCCGGCCAAAAAAAAAAAAAAAAAAATGGCGTGGGGTCCCCCTCAAAATCCATACCAGACCCTTTATCCGAGCACGCAACCTGGCAGGCCGCAGGAAAGGAGGGGGGGACGAGAGCGGCCCCCCCTCCCGCCTGAACCGTACCAGGCCACATGCCCTCAACATTGGGAGGGTGCTTTGGGGTCCCCCCCAAAGCACCTTGTCCCCATGTTGATGAGGACAAGGGCCTCATCCCCACAACCCTGGCCGGTGGTTGTGGGGGTCTGCGGGCGGGGGGCTTATCGGAATCTGGAAGCCCCCTTTAACAAGGGGACCCCCAGATCCCGGCCCCCCCCCTGTGTGAAATGGTAAGGGGGTACAAAAGTACCCCTACCATTTCACCAAAAAAGTGTCAAAAATGGTAAAAATGACAGGAGACGGTCTTTGACAATTCCTTTATTAAAATCTTCTTTCTTCTTTCTTCTGGTCTTCCTTTCTTCATCTTCTCCTTCCGGCATCTTCTTCCATCTTCTTCTTCCTTCGATTCGCTTCTTCTTCCTCCGGTCTTCTCGTCCTTCTCGTCCGGCGTCGTCCTTCTCGTCCGGCATCGGCGTCTCTTCTCGCAGGCCGCTCCTCGCAATGGGAGGCTCCCGCTCTGTGAGGCTCCGCTCCGGGTGACAGGTCTTTTATAACGAAGGCACCCGGTGACCCCGCCCCCTCTGACGCACGGGGACGTCATGTGGAATTCCCTATGGCTTTCCCCATGACGTCAGAGAGGGGGCGGGGTCACCGGGTGCCTTCGTTATACAAGACCTGTCACCCGGAGCGGAGCCTCACAGAGCGGGAGCCTCCCATTGCGAGGAGCGGCCTGCGAGAAGAGACGACGATGCCGGACGAGAAGGACGACGCCGGACGAGAAGGACGACGCCGGACGAGAAGGACGAGAAGACCGGAGGAAGAAGAAGCGAATCGAAGGAAGAAGACGATGGAAGAAGATGCCGGAAGGAGAAGATGAAGAAAGGAAGACCAGAAGAAAGAAGAAAGAAGATTTTAATAAAGGAATTGTCAAAGACCGTCTCCTGTCATTTTTACCATTTTTGACACTTTTTGGTGAAATGGTAGGGGTACTTTTGTACCCCCTTACCATTTCACACAGGGGGGGGAGGCCGGGATCTGGGGGTCCCCTTGTTAAAGGGGGCTTCCAGATTCCGATAAGCCCCCCGCCCGCAGACCCCCACAACCACCGGCCAGGGTTGTGGGGATGAGGCCCTTGTCCTCATCAACATGGGGACAAGGTGCTTTGGGGGGGACCCCAAAGCACCCTCCCAATGTTGAGGGCATGTGGCCTGGTACGGTTCAGGCGAGAGGGGGGGGGCCGCTCTCGTCCCCCCCTCCTTTCCTGCGGCCTGCCAGGTTGCGTGCTCGGATAAGGGTCTGGTATGGATTTTATGGGGGACCCCACGCCATTTTTTTGGGCTAGGGTTCCCCTTAAAATCCATCCCAGACCTCAAGGGTCTGGTATGGATTTTGAGGGGGACCCTACGCCATTTTTTTTTTTTTTTGGCTGGGGGTCCCCCTTAATATCCATCCCAGACCTGAAGGGCCTGGTTATTGAATTTGGGGGGACCCCTACACTTTTTTTTATCAATGACTTCAATGAATGACTGTTCTCTGTATTACGGATCCAACAATTCATTTGCCGGTAAATAGCTGCGAGTGATTTTAAATAGTTTTTTTTTCCTGCAAAAATGACACTGTGCAGGAACAGTTCTCTATATTAGATATACTGAATCTCGAATCATTCGAAGCATTCGTTATATCCGCTATTATAATTTCTTTCATATTAGTTGAAATTACATATTTGTTAGTTACAATACAACATTCGAATTGTTCTCTGTATTGCGGGAATCGGCAATTAGCCGCGAGTGAGTTTAAATGTCTTTTTTTCCTGCAAAAATGACACATTGTACAGAGAGAGTTCTAAACACGGGAAACATGACCCCCCTTCATAGACATACTATAGAGTATATAGTATATAGAAGGGGGCATGTTTCCCGTGTTTAGAACTCTCTCTGTACAATGTGTCATTTTTGCAGGAAAAAAAGACATTTAAAATCACTCGCGGCTAATTGCCGATTCCCATAATACAGAGAACAATTCGAATGTTGTATTGTAACTAACAAATATGTAATTTCAACTAATATGAAAGAAATTATAATAGCGGATATAACGAATGCTTCGAATGATTCGAGATTCAGTATATCTAATATAGAGAACTGTTCCTGCACAGTGTCATTTTTGCAGGAAAAAAAAACTATTTAAAATCACTCGCAGCTATTTACCGGCAAATGAATTGTTGGATCCGTAATACAGAGAACTGTCATTCATTGAAGTCATTGATAAAAAAATGTGTAGGGGTCCCCCCAAATTCAATAACCAGGCCCTTCAGGTCTGGGATGGATATTAAGGGGGACCCCAGCCAAAAAAAAAAAAAAAATGGCGTAGGGTCCCCCTCAAAATCCATACCAGACCCTTGAGGTCTGGGATGGATTTTAAGGGGAACCCTAGCCCAAAAAAATGGCGTGGGGTCCCCCATAAAATCCATACCAGACCCTTATCCGAGCACGCAACCTGGCAGGCCGCAGGAAAGGAGGGGGGGACGAGAGCGGCCCCCCTCCCGCCTGAACCGTACCAGGCCACATGCCCTCAACATTGGGAGGATGCTTTGGGGTCCCCCCCAAAGCACCTTGTCCCCATGTTGATGAGGACAAGGGCCTCATCCCCACAACCCTGGCCGGTGGTTGTGGGGGTCTGCGGGCGGGGGGCTTATCGGAATCTGGAAGCCCCCTTTAACAAGGGGACCCCCAGATCCCGGCCCCCCCCCTGTGTGAAATGGTAAGGGGGTACAAAAGTACCCCTACCATTTCACCAAAAAAGCGTCAAAAATTGTAAAAATGACAGGAGACGGTCTTTGACAATTCCTTTATTAAAATCTTCTTTCTTCTTTCTTCTGGTCTTCCTTTCTTCATCTTCTCCTTCCGGCATCTTCTTCCATCTTCTTCTTCCTTCGATTCGCTTCTTCTTCCTCCGGTCTTCTCGTCCTTCTCGTCCGGCGTCGTCCTTCTCGTCCGGCATCGTCGTCTCTTCTCGCAGGCCGCTCCTCGCAATGGGAGGCTCCCGCTCTGTGAGGCTCCGCTCCGGGTGACAGGTCTTGTATAACGAAGGCACCCGGTGACCCCGCCCCCTCTCTGACGTCATGGGGAAAGCCATAGGGAATTCCACATGACGTCCCCGTGCGTCAGAGGGGGCGGGGTCACCGGGTGCCTTCGTTATAAAAGACCTGTCACCCGGAGCGGAGCCTCACAGAGCGGGAGCCTCCCATTGCGAGGAGCGGCCTGCGAGAAGAGACGCCGATGCCGGACGAGAAGGACGACGCCGGACGAGAAGGACGAGAAGACCGGAGGAAGAAGAAGCGAATCGAAGGAAGAAGAAGATGGAAGAAGATGCCGGAAGGAGAAGATGAAGAAAGGAAGACCAGAAGAAAGAAGAAAGAAGATTTTAATAAAGGAATTGTCAAAGACCGTCTCCTGTCATTTTTACCATTTTTGACACTTTTTTGGTGAAATGGTAGGGGTACTTTTGTACCCCCTTACCATTTCACACAGGGGGGGGGCCGGGATCTGGGGGTCCCCTTGTTAAAGGGGGCTTCCAGATTCCGATAAGCCCCCCGCCCGCAGACCCCCACAACCACCGGCCAGGGTTGTGGGGATGAGGCCCTTGTCCTCATCAACATGGGGACAAGGTGCTTTGGGGGGGACCCCAAAGCACCCTCCCAATGTTGAGGGCATGTGGCCTGGTACGGTTCAGGCGGGAGGGGGGGCCGCTCTCGTCCCCCCCTCCTTTCCTGCGGCCTGCCAGGTTGCGTGCTCGGATAAAGGGTCTGGTATGGATTTTGAGGGGGACCCCACGCCATTTTTTTTTTTTTTTTTTGGCCGGGGTTCCCCTTAAAATCCATCCCAGACCTGAAGGGTCTGGTATGGATATTTGGGGGGGACCCCACGCCATTTTTTTTATTTTTTTTTGGCTGGGGTCCCCCTTAATATCCATACCAGACCTGAAGGGCCTGGTTATTGAATTTGGGGGGACCCCTACGCTTTTTTTTTTTTCTGCAAAAATGACACTTTGTCATTCGAATTCATTCGTTATATCTGCTATAATAATTTCGTTCAAATTAGTTGAAATTCGATATTGGTAGTTGGATTTACTAACGATTCGTAACTATTCATAACGATTCGTAACGATTCGTAACTATTCATAACGATTCGTAACGATTCGTAACTTGAAATTGAAATTCGATATTTGTAGTTGGATTCGAATTGTTCTCTGTGTTATGAGAACCAACAATTCATTAGCCGCGTTAACGATTCGTAACGATTCGTAACGATTCGTAACTTTACTAACGATTCGTAAAAAAAATTTCGTATTCCGTACGGAATTCGTAAAAAAAAAAAAATTCGTACTACAGATTCGTAAATTCGTACGAATTTCGAAAAATTCGTACGAATTACGAATTCGTACGAAACGAATCGCACATGTCTACCAAATACCCCAACCCCTTGCAACAGACTAATGCCCCGTACACACGGTCGGAAATTCCGACCTCAAAATCCGTCGGAATTTTTCCGACGGATTTTGTCCAACACTGGTGTTGCATACACACATTCGGACAAAGTTGTCGGAAAATTCGATCATTCTGAACGTGGTGATGTTCGTTGCGTACGACGGAACTACGTAGAGGCTAGTAGCCAATAGCTTTGGTCTCGTAATTTGATCTGAGCATGCGTGGCACTTTGTCCGTCGGAATTCTCTACACACGATCGGAAAAAGTCAGATCGGATTTTGTTGTTGGAAAATTTGAGAGCAGGATCCGATGGAGCCCACACATGGGCCGATTTTCCGACAACATGGTCCGATCAGACATTTTCCGTCGGAATTTCCGACCATGTGTACAGGGGCTAATACACTCATTGTTTAGTGCAATACAATGGATGATCGCTCTTAATTGGAGACTAACTAATCTCATCTGGTCGCAAGTACTAGCTAGAATGGAAATGATGAAACTCACTGAAAGAATCCATCACAAACTCCATGACAATATGCATATCTTTAATAAAAAATGGTCATATTGGAATCTTCCTTAATCCTCTAGATTTCTCCTAATATCTATACACTATTGTAATCGTTGTATTTTCAACCCTAAATATTATATGTACCACCTTTTTTCTAATTGATCTTCCAATAAAAACTTTTGTAAACAGAAATGTTTTCAAAAGTACTGAACCATTTGGCCAACCTGTTAAACTCTATGCCAGTCACGCCCAGGTTTGAGAACAACGTAATTATTGGATATATGCGCTTCAATAAACTTGGATGACTACGTATCATTGTCTACAAATTGTTTAGTCGAATCAAATGTCTCATTATGAGGAAGAGAGCTCTATAGAATAAGGAGCCCTCTAGAGAAGTTTTGAAGTCATGACTGCGATGAGGTTATGAGAGGAGAAGGCATATGTACAGTAGGTCAGTGGAAGAGCAGAGTTGGTGGTTTGGGGAATGTTTGCCTTTTGAGGTTGGAAGTATAGATAAAAGGAACAAGTGAGTAATTTAATTGAACATGGTTTTTATGCAAATGTAGCACCATAACCCCCTGCGGGCGGCTATGTATTTTCTGGGCTTACCAATTACCTCCTCCTTGTAGCTCGTCGTTCGTTGTCTAGGGGTTTCCAGGGTTAGTACCCAGTATTTTCAGAAGCTGACACTCAGATATCCTTTTGAGGATTTTTTATTTGCTTAAAGTAACGTTTAAATATAACACAGTCTCTTAGTTGGGAATAGAGGGCACGGGTGATAAGGCTCAGGCACTTCAGAACTGCCAACATCAAATTAATGTCGGCACTTCAGAACTGCCGACATCAAATTAATGTCTTTTTAGGTAACCCAGAGAGTAGCCACTCGCAACTGGGCGCTTCACTGTTGGATAAACTCCTGTCTGTAGATTTAGCAGCCAACAAGTGATTTAAAGATTTACAAAGTCTCTGCCACAGACTAGGTTGTTACTAAAAGATGAATTAGGAACTTTTCCTACGGTACCTGAATCTTCCAGCCGTTTCGGCGATACCGTAAGAAATGTGGATTCACTAGTGTCCATGCAATCTCAGCTCCCAGGCTCTTACTGAGCAGCCAGCTTCTTGGCCCTCCTCCGAAGAGTCCTCCCCTGGTCGCTTGTACGAGGTGCTGTGTCTCTCCGAACCTGAGAGAACACCGGGACACCTTAGAATCCTCCTTCAGTTACTGGGCCTCGAACTTGCCGAGGCTCCGGAACGGATGGATCCCCGCCCCACCCCAGACCATGAGGGCCTCTGGGGCTGGTCTGGGTGACCAGGCTTACGGGGGAAGCAGACACTCCTGCGTCCGGGAACCCCTCACGGGGTTGGTCCGGACCGCAACCAGGAATCAAAGAGCAAGCCAAACCCTGAACACGTGACTTCAGCATCTTAAATACCCCTTCCCAGAATACACAGCGGGGCCAGACGTGCCCACTGATTGGCTCCGAGAAAGATTGGTACTTAACACGTCCAACCAGGCTGCGTTCTCAGCCTGTCACAGGTGCTTCACCTCACCTATGGCCAGGCAGGACTACAGTACAGCCCAGTCAAGCTGATGCCAAAGTAAATGACCTAGACAATTAACCCCCAGAACTCAGTTACAGTTCTGGGAAAACTAAATAATTTACACTATAGCGCACACTTTGGAAAACTGTCGGCAATACACAAAATTTGAGGTTTCATTGATATTGGTCTCTAAATTCACTGTGCAGGCATTGTCGTACAAAAACACATTAGCTGATTCTGTGCACTATGCTTTACTTAAACAAAGCCATGTCAGAACCTGTTGCTGTACAACATGGCTTTGTTGAAAAACAATAATTATCAATTATCAGCAAAGCCATGTAATCTCCATGTCAGAGTTGATGGCCTTCTTGATAGCACCGATGTGCACCTAGACACAAATACCTTTCTTTAAAAAAACATTTTTTAAGGGATTACACAGTACTTGAATTGTATTCTCCAGTTAAGTGTAGGCCAGTGCAGAGATTTTCTAAGAGGGAAAACACATATGTATTCATAGGAGAAATACATAGGTCTTTCAGCAGAATTCATGGTAGGCTATAGAGAATGAAGATTTAGGATGTTGCAGTAAAAGCAAGAGGTTATGAGGGTATGGTCTAGGTGTCTGGTGGTCTCTTGAATCAGATTTTTGCTCACACAACTTTCACCCAAGAGTTATGCATTTTCGAATTTAATGTTAACGGAAAAATGTGTAAATTATGGGTGAAATTCTGGTTAAAACTTTGATTACTAGACCCTATAGCAGGGACGCAGAGTCAGGGGAGGCAGGTAAGGCAGAGCTTCTAGCTTTGAGCTTTGAGGGTCGTAGCTCAGCTACCTGAGGTCACAGAGACCCCAAATTTGGGGGGTATGTAGTCTAAGTCCTACCCCACCACTGGTAAAAATTTGGTTCCGGAGATATGGGACTCCTTGCGCAGCCTGTCAGAAGCTACATGCAGAGCGGCCAGTTTAAATACAAGCTGGCACACTCTGTTTGCAGCAGACTGAGAGGTTGAGCTCACAATGCCTCTCCTCACTTCTTGTCAGAGGCACTGAGCTCAATGGACAGCTTGGAGTCTTGGACCAATGGTAAAGTACCATTAGTCCCAGCTGTCCAATAAAAATGCTGCAATGGAGGCACGTCTCTCACTGCATCGTTATAGAAGGGGCATGTGTCTAAGAGACAAATGGGGATGGAGAAGGCGGCAACTTCCTGGGGCAGTGTTATGTGTTGTTTTTAACTTACATGGAGTGTCTGCATATACACAACTTATGTAACTGTAAGTCCTAGACGTGGAACTATATATATATTGGAAAATTATGTATATATATATGAATTGTTACTGTTTTTTGCATTTGCATTGTAGAGATTTGATATCTTCTCTACCCCTGGTGAAGGAGATTTAACAGACTCTGAAACGTGTTGGGTGAAGGATATCTCATCTATACCATCTGCATGTTACAGTTGTAGCACCTCAGTTGTTTGTTGTAATGTACACTCCGTGTTATCCCTTTTAACCTTGTGTTAATAATGAATGATTTTCTACTTTAATATGATTGTTGAATATATTTGAGTCCAAATCGAAGGGGAATCCATTATTTATGCTCATGCATGTGCCAATCGGGCTATTTAAATGGCACTGATGCACTAGGACCTTTCCATATGGTTTACAGCATTTCCTGCATATCTGCCGACCTGATCCACCTTAACCACGCTTTAACTCTGCCCATTCCAACCCCTGCCTTGCCTCTGGACCAAATCTCTGCCTACCTGCCTCACCATTGCTGACTCTGGCCTGGACTCTGACTACCCTGCTGTCTGCTGTTTTGCTTCTGACCTGCCCACAGACCGAACTTGCCTGACTCTGCTCTGTGCCCTGCACACATGGCTATCATATGTTCTCCTTCCGCCTGCCAAGTACCTGCTGTCTGTCTGTCAAGTGACTTGCCAGCCTGCCATCTCTGCTGCCCTGCGTCCATAGTTCAGCCTGCATCTAGGTGCACAAAGGCAACCCATACGCATCTATCTTCACAAGAACTGTCAGGCACTCATGCCACTCTGGGCTTTCATGTCTCCTGCTGCCTTACCAGAGGTACTTAGCCGGAGGTGTAAGAGATGCCTACCTCTCCACGTCAGGTTCCATCGCCAGGTATGTGGCACAGACTCTACACCAGTTAGCGCATTTAAAGCATGAAAGACTGTCAGCTGAGCATTAGTCTTATGATTAGTTTTATGATGCAGCCTTTTGATGGTCTGAATTGACAGTTGAACAAGAATCAAGTTTTGTATACTGGCACCAGGAGGCAAATATGTAAAGTGTAAAAATATTGTCTAAGTTGTCAGAAAATATTTGTTCAGCTGGGCCAATCCTTTCCTTTTTGATTGAAGTCTATGGCGACTCATGCACCACTTGTTGGCAATTTGCATAAAGGATTTGGCAAGTCCACATGGATTTAAGCCATAGAAATAGAGAAAGGAGCACCAGACCAAAGCCAGGTGAAAGAGTCTAAGATAGTTTTACTTGTTGGTTGGTATAAAAGTTATATAAGACACGTAGCACCTTGGGGGCAAATTGAGTACCTTCATGTTTTATCCAGTGTTGAGTTCTGATGAAGGGGTAGTGGTGCCGCTCTCAAGATGCATTGGCAGTTTTTATATGACTTATTTTACCAACATATAAAATTATCTTGGGCTTTAATCTGGTTTTGGTCTGGCACTCCTTTCTGTTTTTTTTTTTTTATAAATTCTTTATTTAAGAAAGAAGAACATGTGGAAATACAAAGACCACGCTGGTGTATATCACAATAAAATAGTTGTTCCCTATAACCGCGTACATACATCACAGTGTAAAGAGGAGAAGTCTTCTATCAGGAGGGAATCACATTGAACTTCAAGGGAACAGGAGTCCTCCGTACCCCACATGGCCATTTTTACGGCAATCGCCATTTTTTAGGGATTGGGATTTGAGTCCAGTACTGACCGGCTCTAAGGTCACAGGACTCACGTGCTGGCATTATAGACAAGTCAGGAAAGGGAAAATGGGTAAAGCGAGGAGCAAGGAGAAGAGAAAAGGGAAAGAGAAAGATAGAAAAAAAAGGGGGAGGGGAAAGTACCACCATCCAGTCACACCCACTCCATCTGGGGAGCTTTCAGAGCCTTTCTGTATTTTTATGGTTTGTGCCATTGTTGGGTGCCCACTAAGGGAAGCCTTGTTATGTAGGAGCTGTCTTGTCATAACTATTGATCTTGTTTGAAGTTTTCCTTCATACGACTACACATACAAGTCTAAAAGTTTGAGTACATTGTTCCAGAAGGATTTAAGCAGAGGCGGCTCTAGGCTTTACTCACGCCCGTAATAGGAAAAAAAATACAAGCACACAGAAAAGAGGGTGAGATAAAGAGGGGGGTTAGAGAATCAGTGATTGAGCACAGGCAAATTAGGAGGCCGCGAGGCCCCTGTGAGTGTGAGGCCTTAGGCGACCGCCTAATTTGCCTAATTAGAGAGCCGCCTCTGGATTTAAGGACTGGCTTGTGAGACATCGGTTCCTCTATTGCCATCCTTCCAGAGCTTTGAGTAAAAAAACGACATACCCTATATGAAAATGCACTTTTTGAAAAGGAAAACCATGCCTATATTTTGTCTGTGCTTTCCCCTGTGTCAGGGCTGGGCTCAGCCCTTCCTTCTCTGAGCTGGCCGCTCAGCTGGCCGCTCAGCTGCCAGCTAATTGCCAGCTCCTATCTCTCCACAGTTACTCAGCTGTTGATGATATCCTGCTCCTCAGTCCTGCCTACTTAAGCCATCCAGTCCAGAGGATCTCAGCCTTCGCCTTGGTCAGCATCACAGAATCTATCTCCTCCTGCAATCCTGTTCAAGACTTGCTTTGCTGAAATCCCTTCTGGCTCCAGATCCTGCTTGCTGTTCCACTACATTGATCCCTGACTTCTGGCTTGGTTGACTATCCTTTCCGGTTACTGAACTTTGGCTATGTTTTGACTACGTTTGTTCTTTTTACTTTTATTATTAAACAAGTGTGATTTAAACTGTACTTCTGTCTCGGCCTCATTTCATGGCTTCTGACACCCTGATATTGGAGAACTTAGAACAGTTATCTTGTTTTTCTTTAACTCTTATGACTGGTGCTCTTTAGATTTTGCATCCTAGCACAGACGGAACGCCCTACATAGCCCATATTCTTTCACCACTAATCTTTTACAATCGAGGGAACAATCTTTCATCCTGAGGCGATGAAAAAGACCCCGGGTCCATAGCTTCTTAATCAACATCATCTAGTAAATATACCCCAAAGAGCAAAAGGAAACTCGAGCGAATCGTATTGCTATTATTAGATTACAAGCTTTATTTTCCTTAGGGGCCCTGAAAACAAAACATTCTTTCACTTTTCCGCGACTTTCCATAACTTTGAAGTACGTTGCATGATTAATTTATAGGCAACAACCATATGTGCTAAAGATGGGATCTTGCCTAAAAAAATCTGTTCAGTTTTAAAGAAACATGCCGAGCTTCATTGAAAATGGAAGAACTTTATCTGTTGTGGCATTGTCTGAGAAGCTTAAGCCTGTGCTCAGACGGTTCTGTCGCTACAACCTCTCACTTTGTTTTTTAGAAGTTTTAGAGGGTTTTTCTTTGACAAAATTATATTAGATCACTGAAAATTTGCAAATGCTATTTTACACACCAGAGGGCATATAAACCTGTGTTTCCTCCCAAATGTTCTACCGAGTTATCTACGCTCTGAGTGATAACATGTGCTGGGAAGTAATGCAAATAAATCTCGCTGGACGTTTTCTCCCTTTTTTCTCAGCCTGTCTCCAGATTGCAATGGTACATTGCGCAATTGTACATACTTACGTACAAAAAATATATTTTTTTTTAGGTCAGTTGGCTCCATTTGAAAAAAAAAATACAAATGTTGTCTGTCTTTAACCCCTTCTAGAGCAGTATTTCTCTTCTGTTTTCAGCTGTGGAACCCTTTAAAAGTATGTTAAATCCAACCAATAGTCTAAAATGTACAAAAATTTTAATTTTGCTTTTTAGCGGGAAACCTGAGCCTGGGATGGTGCACATAACCACCTTGACAAAAATAACTTGACACCAAGGTCCTCCCATCACATCAGAGTTCCCCTATACAGCCGAGGCTCTCATCAAATAAGAGCTCCCTAATCACACAGTTCCCCCATCACAGATCCCCCCCCAATCACACTGTCCCCCCATTGCAGGCCCTTATCCAAGGCAAACTGAGAACCCAAATGGCACTCCAAGGTGCCACAGCAACCTTGTTAAAAAACACTAAGCTAGACAAATTTACAGGCCCCATGTAACAAACATCCCTTTTTCCTTAATGGCTAGGTAGGGCTAGGAGCACATACCTCCATGATTCTCATCATCACCTAATGCAGAGTTTCTTAATCAGGGTTCCATGGAATCCTAGGGTTCCTCCAAAGGTTGCTAGGGGTTCCTTGAGCAATCAGAAATTTCTGCCTCTCAGATAAGTTCCCACTGACACCATTGATCTTTTTAGCTATCTGTAAGGGGGTAATTATTTCCAATGACCACATGTGTAAGGAGTAATATTCCCACTGACCATCACACTAATGTAGATATAGTAAATATAGTAAACTTCTTTGTGTTAGAAAGGTTGAGAAAGGCTGAACAAGGGGGTACAGCAGTGGCGGTGCATTCTAGGGGTGCACTGGCGCCGCCCCTTCTCTCCTGCCACCCCCTCTGTCACCAATAGATAGATTCATGCATTGCATGAATCTATCTATGGCCGCCGCTGCCATCCCCTATTCAGGCAGGCCGGCCCCTTTTCGGGCACAGGGCGCCTGAATTAAAGCGGCAGGAGGTGGTTTTGAAGAACCTGATTAGAGCCATAGGTTCTAATAGGAGTCAAAATGGCGCTCGCAGGTCACTCAGCTGTGTTAGAAAAGCGAATGAATATTCGCTTTCCTAACACTAAACCGCCTCTCCGCCAATCAGGTGCTCAGATCTGTTACCCACCACCTGATTGGCTGAAACGACAGGCGCTGTGATTGGACGCATGGCATCCAATCATAGCAGAGGACAGGAAGAGAGGATGGGAGAAGACATTGAGGAGCTGTCCCACCGAGACAGGTACGTGCAGACGGTGGCCCGGCGGGGGCACACTGGCAGCATTTGATATGGCACAGTGGCTGCGTTTGATGGGGCACGGTGGGAGCAATTGATGGGCACAGTGGAGCCAATTGATGGGCACAGTGGCTGCGTTTGATGGCACAGTGGCTGCATTTTATGGCACAGTGGCGGCAATTGATGGGCACAGTGGCTGCATTTTATGGGGCACAGTGGCTGCATTTTATGGGGCACAGTGGCTGCGTTTGATGGCACAGTGGCGGCAATAGATGGGCACAGTGGCTGCGTTTGATGGCACAGTGGCTTCTAATTGAACCATATGCTCTAGCCATGGAACTCTAAATAGCATTTGAAACATGTATACTTTAGCCTTGTTCTCATTACATTCCAATTGTGACTAGATTGTGAAGGATGCAGCACAGCCTAATTTTTTTGGACAATGTTGTCCCTTTTTAGATGTCAAAATATATTCTGCATGGGATATTAAAATAAACCATGTATTTATCCATTGTCTTAAAGCAGGTGCCTCCAAACTACAGATCATGGGGGACATCTGGCCTGCTACGAGGTGATATCTAACTTGCAGCTAGGGTCAGTTGCGTATCCTCAGACTGGGGATTCAGATCAGTTGGTTTCTGCTTCTGATGGAGACCCTGATGTAAGGGGAGACTCTAATAGGTAAGGGTGGCTCTGATGTGAAGGGGGTCTTCTGATGGGATGGGGGCTTCTGATGTGAAGAGAGGATTTATGATGTGATGGAGGGCTGTATAGATACAATGGAGAAGTGAATGTAGCCATGAAAGAACATGAAGTGTGTTTCCAATATTACCAGGTAAAAATATAGAAAGAAAAAAGAAAACCAATGCAAGTAGTCTGCAATATACAGTATAAAATTGTTGGTTGTGGGTTTGGATATACTTTAAGTTGCAACATCCCCTTTGGTCAGTGTCTGGAGCCACCTCTAGCTACAGATGCACATTAACTGCCTCCTGCCCACCATATAGACAAATGGCGGCGGGCAGGATGCTCTCTTGTAATGGGGCGACGTCATATGATGTCGCCATAGTTTCACTGCGCTTGCACACCCGCAGGGACAGGCAGCAGTCCTGGGACACGGCGCAACCCCGATCCCGTTAAAGAGCATCCTGCCTGTGGCCAATTATGGTTCTCCTCGCTGCCGGCACTGTGATTGGCCAAGCATGCTGGGTCAGAGTGCATGCTTGGCCAATCATCAGCCAGCAATGCACTGCGGCTGGCACAGTGCATCGTGGGCGTTCGTATCACACGAATTTGATGCGAACGGTCCACAAAGTTCTGGTTTTGACGAATGGACGAACAGCCGATGTTCGATTCGAACACCGGGCTCATCCCTACTCCCTAGAGTGGCTCAATGATATTGAGGTCAGGAGACTGAAATGGTCACTCCAGAACCTTCACTTTATTCTTCTGTAGCCAATGACAGGCCTACTTGGCCTTGTGTTTTGGATAATTGTCATGTTGGAATGTCCAAGTACGTCCCATGCGCAGATTCCTGGCTGATGAATGCAAATGTTCCTCTAGTATTTTTTGATAACATACTGCATTCATCTTGCCATCCATTTTGACCAAATTTCCTGTGCCTTTGTAGCTCACACATCCCCAAAACATCAGCGATCCACCTCCAGGTTTCACAGTAGGAATGGTGTAGCTTTCATCATAGGCCTTGTTGACTCCTCTCCAAATGTAGTATTTATGGTTGTAGCCAAAAGCTTGATTTTGGTCTCATCACTCCAAATGACTTTGTGCCAGAAGGTTTGTGGCTTGTCTCTGTGCTGTTTGGCGTATTGTAAGCGGGATACTTTGTGACATTTGCGTAGTAATGGCGGCTTTCTTCTGGCGACTCGACCATGCAGCCCATCTTTCTTCAAGTGCCTCCTTATTGTGCATCTTGAAACAGCCACACCACATGTTAGAGAGTCCTGTATTTCACCTGAAGGTATTTGTGGGTTTTCTTTGCATCCCAAACAATTTTCCTGGCAGTTGTGGCTGAAATTTTTGTTGGTCTACCTGACTGTGGTTTGGTTTCAATAGAACCCCTCATTTTCCACTTCTTGATTAGAGTTTGAACACTGCTGACGGGCATTCTCAATTCCTTGGATATCTTTTAATATCACTTTCCTGTTTTATACAGTTCAGCTACCTTTTCCCGCAAATGCAGCACTGGATGAGAGATGCAAGGGTCTGTCAGGAGTCCAGAAACTCATTGACCTTTTATATACACACTAATTACAAGCAAACAGATCACAGGTGAGGATGGTTACCTATAATAGCCATTCAAACACCTTTGTGTCAACTTGTGTGCATGTTATCAGGCCAAAATCACCAGGGTATGTAAACTTTTGATAAGGGTCATTTGGGTAGTTTCTGTTGTGATTATGATTTAAAAAGAGTAAACACAGTTGATTGATAATACATTTCTTCAGCCAAACACTAACCATGAGTGGAAAAAAATGTTTTTGTGTTATCATTCATATTCTCTGAAAAATGGCCAAGAAATCATAAATTCTGCGAGGGTATGTAAACTTATGAGCACAACTGTACGGCAATTTTTCTATTGCCTGATTTTTAGATCAGACCTCCAAAAATCTTAATTGTACAGGGGAGGCAATATTTCAGTTCATGGATTTGTAGTGTGTGTAATGTAATCAAAGCAATTTTGTTATAGCTCAACCTTTTTGAGCATGGAAAACTGAGTAAATAACTATCTAAAGAAAGGTTTACAACAGAGGTCTCCAAACTGCCGACCGGTGGCTGGATGTGGCCCTTTACTTGCCTTTATCCGGCCCTTGGTGCACTATTCCTCCCACTGATTTGAAACACTATTCTGCCAATTGACATCCACAGTGGGTCACTATTCCTCCCAATTAAACCAATGATGGGCCACGATTCCTCCCAATGATACCAATGATGGGGCACTGTTCCTCCCAATGATACCAATGATGGGGCACCATTCTTCCCATTGATAAATGATGGGGCACTGTTCTTCCCAATGATACCAATGATGGGGCACTATTCGTCCCAGTGATACCAATTATGGGGCACCATTCCTCCCATTGATAAATGATGGGGCACTGTTCCTCCCAATGATACCAATGATGGGTCACTATTCCTCCCAATGATACCAATGATGGGGCACTATTCCTCCCAGTGATACCAATGATGGGTCACTATTCCTCCCAATGATACCAATGATGGGTCACTTTTCCTCCCAATGATACCAATGATGGGGCACTATTCCTCCCAGTGATACCAATGATGGGTCACTATTCCTCCCAATGATACCAATGATGGGGCACTATTCCTCCCAGTGATACCAATGATGGGGCACCATTCCTCCCATTGATAAATGATGGGGCACTGTTCCTCCCAATGATACCAATGATGGGGCACTATTCCTCCCAGTGATACCAATGATGGGGCACTATTCCTCCCAATGATACCAATGATGGGGCACTATTCCTCCCAGTGATACCAATGATGGGTCACTATTCCTCCCAATGATACCAATGATGGGGCACTATTCCTCCCATGATACCAATGATGGGGCACTATTCCTCCCAATGATACCAATGATGGGGCACTATTCCTCCCAGTGATACCAACGATCCCTCCCCCTAATACCAAATGTGGGAATGTTTATTCCCAATGATGCCAGGAAAATTTCCACTCCCGGTGGCCTCAGTCCGGCCACCCTAAATTCTGAAGACAATAAACTGGTCCTTTGTTTAGAAAGTTTGGAGACCCCTGGTTTAGAAGGAAATCAATTTTTGTTGAGTGCAAGTTGGAACTGTGATTTTATCAAAAATAAAGCATATGCATGGCAACGCAGGAAAATTTTACTAAATACAACTTTACTTTCCAATGGAATCTAAAAAAAATAGTAATGCAAATTCGATGTGTGTGGCATACCTCGAATATGTTCTCATTCTCCACCCTTCTCGTTCTCGTGTGGTTTGCTAGGGAAGGAAGGCTGTACAGTTTGCCCCACTTTTTTTTTTTTTTATTTGAAAAATTTTATTTCCCATCCAGTGTTGAGGTAATGAAATTTCCTAGAACTTTGTATAATAACAGCTGAGGAACAGGAATTTTTGCCCTGCAGTGTCTGATCACGACAGTTGGAGCGCGCACAGTACACACATGCTAAGAATGATTTTTGTTCCCCTATTATTGTGAAATCTGCTTGTATCTGGCTCCAAGGAACAGACCATAAGACCAGAAAAAACAAACAAATCATGCACTCATGCATTGGTAGCTCCAGCACTGGAGACAGAAATGACATATGACAACATTCAAACCCTCATTTGCTTGGCAAGCTAATAGCAGGGCAATAACAGAAATAATTGTTTGCAGAATGTTACTCAGAAAGTAACTGACAGAGACATTCTAATAAATAGCAAACTGAAAGGGATTTTTTTTTTTTTTTATAGTATAGAAAAACTGATTTTAATTACAATTATTTTGATGTATTTTTTTAAAGATGATATATATGTTTTTTAATACATTTTTAATATTTATGTAGTCTTTTCACTAAAGGATTAAACATTTTATTAAAGCATATTTGTATGTCTTTTTACTGCTTTTTATTTGCCAATACTGGGTCCATGTTAAAGTGCAACTAAAACCAAAACTTGGAGAGGGATTGGGTTTCTAATGCTGTCTGTTCCCCCATTAGGGAGATTCGCCCTCTCTTTTTGTCTTGGGCACCATTATCATTGAAAGTCAAAGTAAGAGAAAATCCCAAATGTTGGGGTTGTCCCCATAAAAGTGGAGAAGAGAGGGGAAATCTTCCATTGGGGACCCTAGTTATAGTAACCTGGGGGGGAGGGACCAAGGGATTCTTTTAATTTTCAGGGATTTCCTCTCACTTTCTGTTTTGTCTATGGGACAGGAAGTGAAGGTAAATCTCTACAATTACATAATTACATAGTAGGTGAGGTTGAAAAAAGACACAAGTCCATCAAGTCCAACCTATGTGTGTGATTATATGTCAGTATTACATTGTATATCCCTGTATATTGCGGTCGTTCAGGTGCTTATCTAATAGTTTCTTGAAACTATAAATGCTCCCCGCTGAGACCACCACCTGTGAAAGGGAATTCCACATCCTTGCCGCTCTTACAGTAAAGAACCCTATACGTAGTTTAAGGTTACACCTCTTTTCTTCTAAATGTAATGAGTGGCCACGAGTCTTGTTAAACTCTTGTTAAACTCCCTTTTGGGAAAAGGTTTTATCCCTATTGTGGGGTCACCAGTACGGTATTTGTATATTGAAATCATATCCCCTCTCAAGCGTCTCTTCTCCAGAGAGAATAAGTTCAGTGCTCGCAACCTTTCCTCATAACTAATATCCTCCTGACCCTTTATTAGCTTTGTTGCCCTTCTTTGTACTCACTCCATTTCCAGTACATCCTTCCTGAGGACTGGTGCCCAGAACTAGACAGCATACTCCAGGTGCGGCCGGACCAGAGTCTTGTAGAGCAGGAGAATCATCATTTTATCTCTGGAGTTGATTCCCTTTTTAATGTATGCCAATATTCTGTTTGCTTTCATTGTTAGCAGCAGTTTGGCATTGCATCATCTACTAGGACCCCCAGGTCCTTTTCCATCCTAGATTTCCCCAGAGGTTCCCCCAATTGGACACAGATGACAAAAAAAAAAAAAAACTGACAGGGATTTTAATCCTCCCTTAACCACTTGCCCTCCGGAGGGTTTATCCCTCTTCATGACCAGGCCATTTTTTGCGATATGGTACTGCTTTACTTTATCTGACAATTGCATGGTCGTGCGATGCTATACCCAAATAAAATTGATGTCCTTTTTTCCCCACACATAGAGCTTTCTTTTGGTGGTATTTGATCACCTCTGTGTTTTTATTTTTTTTGGGCTATAAACAAAAAAAACACCAACAATTTTGAAAAAAAAAACAATGTTTATTACTTTCTGCTATAAAACATATCCAAAAAAAATGGAAAAAATCAAATGTCTTCATCAGTTTAGGCCAATATATATTCTGCTACATGTTTTTTTTTTCTATATATTTTATTGTTTTCTGGATAATTTGTACAAACAAGAGGTTATCATACAGAATGTGTCAAATAACACTTAAATTGGAAGAATAGTAAATACAGTATGTGCGCTTCATCTGATAATAATAATTTGTACTCTTAACGTAATAGTAATTGTTAAGCATGGATGAACAGTTAGACCATTTTACAGTTTAACATTTTAATAATTCTAGATTCCTTGTCAAAAACCCATTCTGAGTAACTTAAAGTATTTAAATTGGTAAAAAAAAATCCCAATAAGCCTATATTGATTGGTTTGTGCAAAAGTTATAGTGTCTACAAACTATAGGATAGATTTATGGAATTTTTTTTTTAAACTTTTTTTTTTTACTAGTAATGGTGGCTATCAGCGACTTATAGTGGGGACTATGACATTGTGGCAGACAAATTGGACACTAAGTGACACTTTTTTGGGGAGCAGTGACACTAATACAGTGATCAGTGCTAAATATATGCACTGTCACTGTACTAATTACACTGGCAGGGAAGGGGTTAACATCAGGGGCGATCAAAGGGTTAAATGTGTTCCTAGGGAGTGCTTACTAACTGTGTGTGTGGGGGGGGGGGGTGCTTGTACTGTGGGAAGGCAAATATCCGTGTTCCTGCTTAGCAGAAACACAGGATCATTACTTTCCCTTCTCAGAGAATGGCAATCTACCTTGTTTACATATGCAGACCGCCGTTCTGCTTCTCTCTGGAATGATTGGCGGGTTCCGGCAGACACCACTTATGTTGGACCCATTGATTGGCTCACGCTGTCTCCAACACAGCGGGAGCGTGTGCGCCCCAGACCCAGAAGTGCAGGATCACGTACAGGTTTGTCATCCTTTGCAGAGGTGCAATCTATTGTCTATAGTTTTACTTTAAGAAAACTCCCCTCTTCCACAACCACTCATATACCAACCGTCCATACCATTTAAGCATTAAAAAAAAAAAAACGTAAACTCTTTATTTACTAATCAGCATTCACCATCACATGAACCTCCTTAGCATCTCTTCTAGTACTGATGGCTGATGATCTGCTGCTGGAGTCCTGGCCCCCCACCCTTCATTCGAACATCATCGCATCACCACCACTGCAAGTCTTCAATACCTTTTAAGAGACCTGCCAATGGATATCTTTGTCAACCAACTGGAAGAACTGACTTTCAGCATGAGTGATGTGTTTATCTCACAGCCCATGAATCCCACTGAAGTCTTAAAATTTTATAATAAAATAAAATAAATAAAGTAAGTTAAAATCAACTCCTGAGCAACATTTCCAACAGCTGGGTGCAGAGAGATACGCTTATAATGTGTAATATGAAGGGGAACAGCAATGACTAGCTCAAAGTGAAAATCTGCTTACACTTCCAGCTGCCTACTGTATCCTCTTGTTCAATGGTCTCCAAACTGTGGCCCGTGGGCGGATGCCCTTGAAGCACTATTCCTCCAACCGACACCAATGATGGGTCACTCTTCCTCCCACTGACACCAATGATAGGGCACTATTCCTCCCACTGACACCAATGATGGGGCACTATTCCTCCCATTGACACCAACGATGGGGCACTATTCCTCCAACTGATACCAATAATAGGGCCTTTTCTACTCACACTGGACACAGTCCAGCCCCCTCAATGTCTGAAGGACAGTAAACTGGCTCTTCTTTTAGAAATTGGACCTCCTTGCTCTAGTTTAAAGTCAATCCTCCTCGTTTTCATTTTTTTAAAAATCAAAAGCTCCCTACACTCGTCGATAGTTCACAAATAAATAAGTGATAAATATCTAATACAAAAAAAAAAACAACATGGTTAACCTAAAAAGGCTTTGTCAGGGGTGTGATAAGTAAAACAGTGCACAGAAAACATGTGCCCCATACAGCCACATGTATGACCAATGGGAAGAATCAATGTCACAAGTGTGAACCATTCCACACTGCAGTTCACAATAAAGAAGACTTTGGGCCCAACCACTTAAGTGCAGATTTAGGTAAGTAAACGGGGCTGTTAGGTAATTTAGCTTTTAGATGAGTTAACTTAGTTTTAGATTTTGGGATACACTCTATTGTGGATCTTGCAGTACTTTAACCACTTCAATACAGGGCACTTAAACACCTTCCTGCCCAGACCAATTTTGAGCTTTCAGCGCTCTCACACTTTGAATGACAATTGCGCGGTCATGCAACACTGTACCCAAATTAAATTTTTATCATTTTTTTCCCACAAATAGAGCTTTCTTTTGGTGGTATTTGATCACCTCTGCAGTTTTTATTTTTTGCTAAACGAATAAAAAAAGACCGAAAATTTTGAAAAAAAAAATGTTTTTTTTTTTTTTTTGTTTCAGTTTCAAAACTTTGTAAATAAGTACGTTTTCTCCTTCACTGATGGGCACTGATAGGTCTGCACTGATGGGCACTGATAAGGCGGCACTGATGGGCACCGATGAGGTGGCACCAATGAAGTGGCACTGAGGTGGCATTGATGGGCACTGATAGGCGGCACTGATGGGCGACACGGATGGGCACTGATGGGTGGCACAAATTGGCACTGATAGCTGGCACAGATTGGCATGGATAGGCGGCACGGATTGGCATGGATAGGCGGCATGGATGGGCACGGATAGGCGGCACGGATGGGCACGGATAGGCGGCACGGATGGGCAATGATAGGTGGCACGGATGGGCACTGATAGGCGGCATGGATGGGCACCGATAGGCGGCATGGATGGGCACTGATAGGCGGCATGGATGGGCACTGATAGGCGGCGCGGATAGGCACTGATAGGTGGCACGGATAGGCACTGATAGGCAGCATTGTTTTTTACTGATGGATGCCAATCAGTGCCAAACAATAATGCATGCCAATCAGTGATGCCCATTGTGGGCACTGATTGGCATCCATTGGGGGCACTGATTAGCATCCATTGGGGGTACTGTGTGTCATCCCTGGTGGTCCGGTGGCATACCTTTTTATTGCACATCCCTGGTGGTCTGGCGGCGTCCCTGGTGGTCCAGTGTGGGCATCCTCGGGGGGGCTGCGCTGATAATCGATCAGCACAGACCCCCCCTGTCAGAGGAGCAGCCGATCGGCTCTCCTCTACTCGCGTCTAACAGACGCGAGTGAGGAAAAGCCGATTACCGGCTTTTCCTATTTACACTGTGATCAGCCGTGATTGGACACGGCTGATCACGTGGTAAAGAGTCTCCGTCGGAGACTCTTTACCAAGATCGTAGTTGAGGGGTGTCAGACTGACACCCCGCAACAACGATCGCCGCGATGCGCGCCCCCGGGGGCGCGCAGCGGCTCAAAATCCTGAGGACTTCATATGACGTCCTGTCAGGATTTTACAACCACTTTGCTGACGTCATTTGACAATGGACGGGCGGCAAGTGGTTAAGGTCTGCATATATTCTCTGAGCCTCCTCCCTTTTTAAAAATCGCCTAATGTTAGTTTCCAAATAAAGTAAAGCTGGCAATACACTAGTAGATTTTCAAATCAACATTCGTACAAATATTTGTACGAAAACTCGTCATAGATGTGATGACTTGATTGTCAAAAGTACATTGAATTGTTAATTGTTTTTACCATTTGATTTTGGAAGAAATTGAGTTTTCTGCAAATAACACATGCATTGTTTAGTGTGATTAGTTTGTTCGAGAAAAAATGTATATACTGCTAACTCAAATTTCTTCATCACGGTGGTCAAAAGCTAACATCAATCTGACCCCATTGATGACAAGAAAACAAATGTTCTTGAAACTAAAAATGTCAAACAAAATTCTACTAGTATATGGCCAGCTTTAGACTTCTACTTCTACTTTTTTACAGGCTAGCAGGTAAATGTCCTGGGAAATTTTCTGTTTGTGATTAGACTGACTTACCTCTGGCTTTCACATCTCTGAGTGTGACGTCACCATCCTCCAGGGAGGATTCCAATGGAATGCAGTGCAGGCCAAATCTCGAGAGAAGAAACTCTAGTCCAGTCCATTGCAAGAGCATCTTCTTGTGAGATTTGGCCTGTATGTATGTATTCCCCAGGATCTAGCCAAAAAAGAAAAATGATATCATCTTCACAGCAGTTGGAGGATAAGAGTAAGGTATGTGCATAATTAAGTTTCTTCTTCACAAGTACATTTTGAAACTGTTAAAAGCAGGTGATTTTTAAAGGGGGAGAAGGCTGAGCAGTGTAGGTGGACCTTCAATTTTTCTGTAAGGTCCACTTTAAAACTTAAAGTGTTGTTGCACACACAAAAAAAAAAATGCATGAATGTTCCTAAAAAAAATACAAAAAACATTTTTTTTTTCTTACCTCTAAATGCCTGTTGCTAGGGGGGTCCCTCGTAGTCTGCCTCCTTCAGTGCCTGGGCTGGTGACATCACTTCCCCTCGGCGCAGGAAGGGCTCAGCTCTGCCCCTCCCTCTTGTCAATCATCTGGGACACGTGACAGGTCCCAGATGACTGCACGGCCAATCAAGGCGGGGCTCCGCTCACGTATGCACAGTGGGTACACGGCTGTGAAGCCACAGCCGGGTGCCCACAGTTACAATGCCAGCGCCACAGAGCGGAGGGGGGGACGAGTGGGGCTTTGATTCCCCGCATCGCTGGACTCTGGGACAGGTAAGTGTCCGATTTTTAAAAGTCAGCAGCTGCAGTATTTGTAGCTGCTGACTTTTATTTTATTTTTTAGAATGGTTACTCCTCTTTAAAGTGGTTGTAAACCTCTGAAAAGAAAATTAACAAAGCATAGCCCTCTATAGTACGTACTAGCATCAAACCAAAGCACCAGTGTGATTTCTGCCTGCTCTGTCATTTCTCTGTGTAGCAAAGTCCCTGGGTCCCTTGAAGCCCAATGGTGACCTCCAGAGTTAAGGACAGCTGACATCCTTCAGTGTAGAGTGGGTTACAATGCATGGTGGGTGTAATGCAAGATGAACAGGTGGGTGCCAGACATTTTTTTTGAACGCAAAGAGTTTTTTTGTCTCTTGAACAGAACTGTGGGGGAGAGGGTTAGGGCCAGGACACCCTTAGGTATATACTGTATAGGTAGGACCGCTGTCTCCTATGGCAACAATCCTGTAGCTGTTACTAATGGTAAAGGTATTCAACATTCTGCAACACAAACTCTTCTCTTTACCCCACACACACTCACTGTGGTTCTTCACTCAACAAACTCCCAGTCTCTCTCACTAGACTTCAGATACACTAGCCACTGGATCCCCTGAGCTCTTTCACTGTAGCACTCGGTATCTTCCTCAAGCTTCACCCTCGCTTACCTGCTGGTTCCCTGGCTTGGCACTCACAGATACTCCTCATGCTTCACCCCTGCTGACACGTTAGGTCTCTGGCTTGGCACTCCACAAGCATCACCTCTGCTGTCCCGCTGGGTCCCTGACTTGGCACTTGCTGATGCTTTCCCACTTCTTTCACCTTCCCCGATTGGTGAGAAGTCTGCTCTGGTACTGGCCTTAGCTCACTCACTGTGGTCTCTGGTAGCAAGATGGATGGTCTCTTTGTGCGACAGCTTCCCCTCTACCTCCGACTACAACAGGTTCCCCGGCCAGCAGAACCGTTACTTCTGGTTGGACTACAAGCCCGCAGTCCCAACCCAGCACTACTTTACTTCTGGATAGGGTCTCAGATAGCCTAGCAGCCAGATGTCCCCGGGTTAGGCCTTAGGTTTCTGGACTAGCAGCCTAGGGCAATACGACACACGTCCACCCAGACAGCCATCCGGGTGGCACAGAACAACGATCACCTGACTCCACCCAAATAAATAGGTTCTCAAAGCAGGTCAAGGGACACAAGAAAATCCCTGCCCATTGGCTGAGACACCCCATTCATTCCTAATATGTCCTTGTAATGCCCTTGTCCTATCCAATGTCACCAGATACCCGGCCATCGACTTCTTTCTCTAGTCCCGTCGTACCTTGAGTTACGTTCAAAATGAACAGACTTTAGTCCGTGGGTGGGCAAGACCGTTCATTTGTGAAGTCCATCGGACCTCCGCCGAAAGTCCGGCGGATTGTCCGTCGGACCTAGCCTGCCAGAAAGTCCGTTCCTGTGTGTGCAAGTCCGCTCGTTCGGAAAGTCCGGCAGACCTCCGCTGCATAACTAGCAACTAACTATATGTAATGAAAATTGTGCAATAGGGGCGCTGCATTAATCTATAATATTGTGAACATCAATCGTGAGCAAAAAAATTTCTTACAGTACATAGAACCCTCTATCTTGCAAGAGGGTAGTGATTACTATTTCCCGTGTAACCTACATACACTTAAATATTGAAAAAATATATATATATAAACAATTACATTCCCATGTGACCATATAGATAGATTTTGCTATAAACTTCATATATTGCCAAGTAAATTTCTCAGTAAAACCACATTAGAAAAAATCATATAGTGACACATAAAAAGTCCATTAGGGTAAGTGAACCCCTCCAAATAATAATTGTGACAAAAAAATCTTGAAATGTGTAGTTTCCACTTATTCATATACAATCTTGTCAGCAGAATTTGAGACCCTTCACCATAAGAATCCTCTTCCAATCACCCAATAGTGATATATAAGCTGACTGCTTACCAGATTTTATTGACTACTTTACCTAAAAAGTGAGTCAATAGTGCTTGTACAGGTATGTGCCTGTTCACATGAGGTATATCAAAAGATGATGACAGGTACTCTTCCTCCCAGGTGGCTCAGGCAAGATACATAGAAAGGAGCAGAACACAGCCACATAGCGTAATACTGTAATTTATAAAAATTTAATTAAAAGCATAGCCAAATGGCTACTCACATGTCTCAGTGCCCAACCCAGCACTGGGGCTGCTCGCGTTGTTAATTAATAAATGGATGATAGAGAACTCTTCCGACCGGTTCTGTGTGTGCTGCGTGCGTTCCAGCTTACGCCGCCGACAACCAGACAACTGGATCCGGAAGTGATGAAACAGGACGTGACGAGGTACCACCGCCGACATACGTTTCGTTGACGAAATAGTAATCACTACCCTCTTGCAATATAGAGGGTTCTATGTACTGTAAGACATTTTTTGCACACGATTGATGTTCACAATATTATAGATTAATGCAGCGCCCCTATTGCACAATTTTCACAGTCTAAAAATCGCGCGATTTTTTAAGGGAGCAGCTTTTTGTCGTTTTTTTTTATAGCAATATAATTTATTATTTTTGTGGCACGGAGTTTACTACAGCTGTGTTTGCTAGCTGCCTTTACCCATAACTATATGTAATATTTATAAAATGGGAAACACAGATTACAGGGTAACAGAGGAGGTATGAGGAAAGGGGGGAAACCAGGACTGGGATCAGGAACAAGGGGAGCATGTATGAGGGAGCAGGGTACAGGATACAAGTACAAGACAGGCAGGATCAGACAGGAATCAGGTTTAGGATTAAACAGCAAGCAGTGTCTGGCTAGCAGGACAAAATACCCTCCCAGCAGCCAGCAGCCCAAGGGAACAGTAGAGGAACGAAATACCCTCCCAGCAGCCATCACCAGGTAGAGACTGATTACTGGAAACTGCTGGCTTTCACCAGGTAGAGACTGATTACTGGAAACTGCTGGCTGCTGGGAGATATCTACTGGTGGACATCTGAACTACAACACTCCACCCAGGGAACCACGGTGCCACCGGCAAGTGACCCAGGTCTTGACAGTGTGACATCAGTTCCCCTCCCACTGCTTGCTGGATCTGAGAAACAGCCTTTGATCTCTGTGTTTTAGAATGTTGTAGGGGAGGGGGGGCTGCAGATAAACACGTACAACTTATGTAGGAGGATTTGTTTAATCTCTGTGTATCTCCTGAGGCCATTCACTTCACTGGTTATGTAAGAGTTTACAACCACTTTAAAATAAACAGTATTTTTATAAATTTTTTTGTTTTTTGTTTTTTTGTTTTACTTCTTGTTTTTATTTTTTTAACAGTATTTTTATTTTAACCAAACTCAAAAACACAAATTCACCCATCTTTAGTCTACGTTGTATTTCCTAATGCCAACGTATCAATTATGTTTCCAAAAACATATGTCTTGCATTTTGCCAAATAAATGAAAATGTGAGCCTATTACACTTCCACAGAAAATGATTTGGCACAAGAACGTTCCAAATATAAAAGATTAAAAAAATATACATCATCTTTTGTTTTCATTAAGCTGACCCATTTTTCTGACATTCAAGTTCTGCGGACGTCTAATAATAACGTTTCCCAGGTACATTCCCCAGTGACATTTATTTCTTTATAAAGTCATAGATGAGCCTGTTTCACTTGGCTCCCCAGAAAGATTTAAATTCTTAGCCCACATCAGGCATAAGAGTCTACTGCGGGCGAACACATATAGTAATAAAAATAGAATTGAATTTCCCAGCTGTAAATTTTATTAGACAATGTCGAGAAATGTTGGTTTTCTGCAAAGGTCATTTTCTTGGCTGAATATCTTATTCTGTCTGACACTCCAGGATTATAATTTTATTCAAATAAAATACAGTATGGTTGAGAAACAATGCATGGCAGAAAAAGTTCTTGGCTGAGTTCATCCTACATAGGCCAGGACTAGTGTATGTAATATGTTTGTGAATACCGTATATTAAATTATGTTTATTTTTTATTACGATGACAAGAAGTCTAGGAAAAAACTTTTGTACGGTTATATAAAGTAGGTAAGTTATCAGCATTGAAAAACAGTATACATTTGAAAGTAAATCAAAATTATATCTAAACTCATAAACAAAGTTTTAATGCCATTTTAAAAGCAGAACCAAAAATGTAATATATTGCAGCTTACCAATCATTAGATGTGGTGGCTGCATTAGTTTCCTTTTTTTGGGGGGGCTTTTTTCCCTCTGTTTTTACCTGGTGATCTGGCCAGTAACACACCTCCTGTATTAGAGTGCCTACACTCTGGGTGGAGGAGCACAGGAGGCGCTTTTAAACCACAGCATTGTTAGTCTGGACGGGGGGGAAGGAAGTGTTAGATGTATTAGGAAATTTAGAATTTCAAAATTGAAGACAAATTGAAGCCAAACACCAGCTAACACTTTATAATAAGTTACAGCAGGGGTCTCCAAACTTTCTACACAAGGGGCCAATTACTGTTCTTCAGACTTCAAGAGGGCCAGACTATGGCCATTGGGAGTAAAAAAGGTCCCAACGTCAGCGGAACAAAAAACAATGCCCCATCTTTGGTGTCAGTGGGAGGAATTGTTCACCAATCAATGTTAGTGGGAAGAATTGTGCCCCATCATTTGTGTCATTGGGCCAAATTGTTGGTGTCATTTGAAGAAATTGTGCCCCTTCATTGGTGTCAGTGGAAGGAAATGGGCCCCTTCACTGGTGTTAGTGGGTGGGGGGGGGATTGGTGTGGAATTATGCCCCACTGTTGGTATAAGTGGATGAAAGTGGATGAAAGAGTCCCTCAAGGGCCAGATTAAAGCAAGCAAAAGGCCCCAGGGCTGCAGTTTGGATACCACTGGGGTTTTTGAAGGGCTGTGAGGCCAGAGATAATACTATTCGGGCCCTGCATGTATTGCATTGGATGAAAAATGGACCGAACCAGACCCCAAGCATAGTCATTTCAATGGATGCTGAAAAAGCATTTGAAAGGGTGGGAGTTTATGGTCAGAGTTTTGAGGGAGATGGGTCTGAGAGAATGGATGATGGGGTGGGTGACAGCATTGTATGCAGATCCTAGAGCAAGGGTTAAGGTTAATGGTAGATTATCTGATTATTTTGAGATACAGAATGGGACTAGGCAGGGATGCCCATTGTCCCCATTGTTATTTGCTATGGTGCTGGAGCCCTTTCGACGAACAATTAGGGGAAATAGGAGGATTAAGAAGATTTGTATCGGCTCAACGGAACATAGGATTTCAGCTTACGCAGATGATCTACTGTTGTATCTCTCTTCTCCCCAAGAGTCTTTGACGGAACTGATGTTGGAAATAGACAGGTTTGGCCTTATATCTAATTTTAAAATAAATATTGAGAAATCAGTGTTGATGCCGAGCCATGTGCCTGTGAGGATGTGGAACACTCTGCAACAATCTTTTGCTTTTGTTTGGCGAATTTATATCTCTGCAGATGTAAAGCGCCTATATGATCTAAATTATGGACCCTTGGTGGTATCTATATTAAAAGACTTACAGAAGTGGAGAAGTCATACTCTGACATGGTTTGGCAGGGTAAATGCGCTTAAAATGAGTGTAATCCCTAGACTTATTTATGTTTCCCCCCCCCCCCCCCCCCAATATTCCCCATGACACCACTGGAAGGATTCCCCTGGTATCCCCCGAGGGGAAGAGAAAGTGAGTTTAGACTGTTGGGGGGTGAATGGGAAGGGTAATTGTGCTAGTGTGGCCACACAGGGTAAATTGCTACCATTGGCAGAATTGGTTTTGAGATTGGGGGAAATACCAATGGTCATATGGAAATATCGTCAATTGACGGATCTGTCTCATAAGTGGAAGCATCAGGTTAGGCCAGCGAACCCGCTTACTATTTTTGAGGAAAGGGGTGTCAACTTATCAGAGCCGGGCCATATGTTGTCTCGAATGTATAAGCTGGTTCTGAGTGCTCAAAATATGACAACTCCCTATTTTATCGAGAATGGGAGAGGAAGCTGGGTTATAATTTTACATTATACCGTAATTAAAATTAAAAGGGACAACATACCATACCTCAATAAGTTTCCATATAATGAAGATGTCGTGTAAGTTCTTGACAAGATGGTATCGTACACAGGTTCGATTGGCTCAGATATACCAATCGGCGGATGTTAACTGCTGGAGGGGATGGAATCAAAGGGGTTCATTTCTTCATTTATAAGGAGCTCCTCATTGATAATGTTAATTATAACGAAACGCGTCTGAGGGTAATACGTGCTGACGTCACCACGCAAAGAAGGACCGGAGTGTCTGTTCGTTTGTAGCCGGCCGGCTTTACAACTTTTTGGAATCTGCTGTTTTAATTTCGTCAGTTTGTAAGTGCAAACTTTTTATGTTTTGAATAAAACTTTTAATACGGTATAACGCTATGGTACGAATATTTTCTCTCTTGGGTATCTGCTGAAAAACCTCTGCCATCGATCTGTATGTGGTCTCAGGAATCTGTGCTTGCTGTATCTGGCTTTTTGAAACTGTGCTATGCGGTAAGGGGACATCTTATAAGGAGAGTGCATCTGGTTACTTGCTGTTTGATACTCACTGCTGATTGTTATTCACTGCTTGGTAAGGAGGCACTTCTTATGGTGGTTGTCTATGATCCATCTGGACATATTGCGTATCTAACTTCACTTGTGGCGGTTTATTTAAAAGTGGAAATATTTAAAAGAAAGATTTTCTTGTCTATGTGTATAACAATTGGACATCTGGTAAGAAAGTCTTTCATGCGGTGGTGGTGTCTTTTGGTCACTCATATTCATTTGTGATCATGGGTGTTTGTTCATGCCTAATTGGACACTATCCCCACTCGTTAACCCTTCCCTCACTGGTTTTTGCCATATATAGTTTAGCAGTATTATGCTATGGAAATTTTTTGTTTTTCCGGTGACTGCTAATTATGCCCCATGAGTACACCTGAGAAGGAGAAGGAGTTATTTGGTATTGCTTCGTCACAATCCATAACCAACGAATCATCAACCCGGGCTGGGTTAAAGCCATATGCTGATCTATGGCTTACTTCTGGTAAGCATATCCTCCATGAGTATATAAAGCAACGTTTGGAAGGTCACTTTTCATAGAACAAGCCATTCTTTGAGAGATATTTCCACTAAAAGAGACTTTTTTTGGAGTAGATTATATCCTCAATCCTATACATAGACTCTATGAGCGATTTTTTATTTCTTCATTTATGGTGGCATTGCCCAAAGATTAAAGTATTCTGGGAGGCGATAGCTCCTTGGATTAAGAAAATGACACTTAGACCTATAGAACCCTCCCCATTACATTTTCTCTTTCATGGGATGCCATCATCTGCAGGGTTTTATAAGAGAAGCAATACTCCACATTTGCTAAATGCAGCTAAAATATTGATTCCTAGATTTTGGAAACAGTCTGAATGTCCCACTATAATGGATTGGAAGAGAGAGGTGGAATGTAAGCAGAGAGATGGATACATATGGTTAAGGATCAACAGATTACATTTAAAGACACATGGGTAGGATGGCTGTACTACTCCTCAGAAATAGGGGTGGATTAAACCCTACGGGGGATAGTGCTGTGTTTTTGATCGTATAGTCTGTGGGATGCATCTGGTGAGGAGAAATTGGGAGGGGGTGTTTTTTTTTTCTTCTTCTCCCTCCCCCCTGGGAGGCACAGTGGAGAGATGATTGATGTCATTAAAAGAAAGAGGATAATTTATAATGGTAAATTAGGCACGGGATAGGCAACACGTAATGGAAACCACACAAAGAAGGGTGGATTGGAATATTGAAATGAAAAGAGGAGAGGTATATGAAGTAGTAGGGGGAGCTCATACGGAATAAAACACCAAATATAATAGAACACGATAATAGTAATATGAAATTATACACTTTTTTTTAATGTCTGTTTGTTTTATGTAGATTGTTTGATACACGTAATAGGGTGCTGTAAAGCCTCCTTCTTAAATTATATTTTAAATAATGAGTTGCACAAAATTAGTTTTGGTTATGAATAGATAAATTGGTGTGGGATCATTATTTATTTTATTTAATTTTTTTTCTTCCCGAAGACGATATGATCAGGGATCCGGTGTGTTTTCGGTGGGGGGCGGGGGTTTCTGTGGTTTGTGTTAATGAAAGGAAAAATGCTTTTTACGCTTGTATTGATTGTTAAAAAATAACCCCTTACAGATAGCAAAAAACATAATTGGTGTCCTATCTGAGAGGCAGATCATTGGTCATTGCTCAAGGAACCCCTAGCAAGCTTTGGAGGCACCCTAGGGTTTCATGGAAGCCTGGTTGAGAAACCCTGGTCTGAAGGATATCTCTCAGAGGTGTTTCCACATACTCTTCTAGAGCCGCACACTGTCTTCCAATGCTATGTGATGAGTGACTCTTGCTGCTTTCAGTAAGAGAATACCTGGTGATCCTGCCATGGAGGTACTTGTTTAGACAAATGTCTCCCAATTGTGCTTATGCATTATCATCCTATCCAAAATATGACCAGCACACCATGTTGAAACAAAAAAACAAGACACTATTGTCACCAAAAGTGAAATTTTAACCCCTTCAGATCCGCGCTATAGCCGAATGGCGGCTACAGCGCGGATCAGCTTTGCCGGGAGGGCATCAATAGATGTCCTCCCCTTTGAAAGCTGGCCCCGCCCCCTTGAAGGGCATGCGCAGCCTGCGCTGTTATCACCCGAGTCAATGAGACTCGGGTGATCACAGATTGGAGTAAGGGGTCGATCTTGACCCCCTTACCACGTGATCATCTGTGAGCCAATGACGCTTCAATTCTCCTAACAAAACAATAAAAAAACAAGAAGACTGTGGAGGTCTTCTGTAGTATAGAAGACGCCTGCCTAGAAAACAGATCATTTACACCAACATCAATACCTTAAAATAACAATACCAGTAATGCCGCGTACACACGAACGGACTTTCCCGCGGGATTGTCCGCCGGACTAGAGTCCGCCGGACAGTCCGATCGTGTGTGGGCCTTCGCCGGACTTTTTTTCCCAAAAAAGTCCGGCGGACTAGGTTTTAAGTTTTGTTTTAGAATTGTCCGCTGAACTTGGCAGTCGGGCGGACAATACGGCCGTCTGTATGATGGTCCGGCGGACCAAAAAGGACGCATGCTCAGTAGCAAGTATGTCACGGACTCTAGTCTAGTGTTCTAGTCCCATCGTACGTGCTGTACGTCATCGCGTGAACCGCAGGACTTTTAGCGTGATCGTGTGTGGTCAAGTCCGTTCGCTTTCAAGTCCGCCGAAGCCCAGCTGGAAAGTCCGGCGGTTTGTCCACCAGACTAGGTCCAGCGGACAAAGTCCGATCGTGTGTACGCGGCATAAGATAACCCTACAGGTCCAGTGCTATATTTCCACTTTCCTCAACTTAGAAACCTAATTCAGTTAGGGTTTAGATCTACTTTGATTCAGGAAATATATACCATCAACTGAAATCAGTTTGGGGTGGACTGACCCTTTAAGCTAGTTCTATTCTTTTTACCATATAAATATTCTTTCCAGCATACAAAATAATCAGAATTTTCTGCTAGACATTGTTGATTTGTTCCCTGTGAACCTAACATCAATCCTGATATGAGAAGGCCACTACAGAAGTTCAATGTTAAACATCCTTGGAAGCAAACAACTCAAGTTGTATGTGCCTGTTTAATATTTTAAAAGTCCTTCAGCAGATGTTTTTAGTTTACATTGGTAGTGGACCAAAAAATGTTCAGACAAGCCAAAACCACAAATTAATAAGATAAACCGCAGAGTGGATCGAATTGTTTGGGGACAGAAATAGTTCTCCTGGAACCCGGAGCTTGAATGTAATTTCATCTTAATTTTCTGCCCTCTATTCTAGCTTGTGTGACTTAGAATGTGCTTGATGTGAGACGAAATGCAGTGCAATGCTTCCTCCATCTTTGTTTCCATTCTCCTGTGTCTAATGTAAAGTGAACAGCTATGAACCATATAAAGTCTTTCAAATAAAATAACCATATGTCTAAAAATTATGAATTTTGAATGAAGGCAAGACACAGCTATAAGTGAGATTTCAATCTTTTTCTTGTTGAACCTTTTCTATTTAGCAGTGATTTAGCAAGGACCCTGGACCCTTAAAGGGTGCCCATACCAAAATTAATATCTTATGCCCTGTACATACAATCAGACATTCCGACAACAAAATCCCAGTTTTTTTTTCTGACGGATGTTGGCTCAAACTTGTCTTGCATACATACGGTCACACAAAGTTGGTCGGAAATTCCGAACGTCAAGAACGCAGTGACGTACTACACGTATGATGAGCCGAAAAAAATTAAGTTCAATAGCCAGTGCTGCTCTTCTGCTTGATTCCGAGAATGCTTGGCACTTTGTGCGTCGGAATTGTGTACACACGATCGGAATTTGCGCAAACGGATTTTGTTGTCGGAAAATTTGAGAACCAGATCTCAAATTTTGTGCGACGGAATTTCCGATGGAAACTGTCCGATGGAGCCTACACACAGTCGGAATTTCCGACAACAATCGCCGATCGCACATTTTCCGTCGGAAGGTCCGACCGTGTGTACTGGGCATAAGTGTCTAAAAGTATAATGGAAACCATGTAACATTCATAAGAATTAATGAATGGGGAGATATGGACATGCCTTGTTCGAAATCTGGAGGCTGATCTCTCCCCCCGCCCCCTCCATTCAGTATAAGGCATATAGTCTTTGCTATACTGTGTGATCTCTTAGTACTTATGATGCCATTTGTTCTGCGGGGGAGTTCCTGAAGAAGCTTCTCTATGCAAAACATGTTGAGTAGTATCTCACAAAAGTGAGTGTAAAGCTTGTACAACAGTGTAAATTTGCTGTCCTCTCAAAATAACTCAACACACATCCATTAATAAGGTGAATGTGGAAAGCTCTCGCGCTACTATGAGTAGATGGAAAGGTCAACGTTATCGCTAATAAGGTGCATGCAGCAAAGTGACTAGTGATCACAAAAGCACTTATACAGAAAAGATGAATGGAAAAACTTTGCGCATGCTAAATGGAATAAGAAGGTGAGTGATGGCAAGGTCCTAGACAGCTGGCAAGCCAAGATGGGTGACTAGGACCAATAGATAACACTATGTTCAAAAGGGAAATAAAGTGCAATGAAGTGCAAAAACTAGCATATAAAAAGTGAACAAGTGACACAAAATAGATAATTAGCCAGTATCTTCAATAAATAATACGTAACTGAATGGCAGTGATAATTGAATAAATATGTGCATGCACGTCAATAAAGTGCTAGGAATATATAATCAATCCTGTGAAACAATCGCGTGATAACTAAGTGAAGATGAAAATGGTAAACAATAAAACCATTAAAATTAATAAGTGATACGAATCAATGAATAATGCAAATAAAAATAAAAATGCAATAGCTAGTTATCAAAGTCCATAGAATAAAAATCCATAGGATACAAATGTGTTAAAAATATATTCTAAAACGGTGTTAGGATCCCGTGATTAGTGTAATAATAGATAAAAATAGTATATATAGAAGTCCAGGTGGATAGTATCACATATTGTGGGATGTCCTGGAAAGCATGGGAATAAGAAAGGAAGCAACTGATGTCTCTTAATAGGGTGGGAATTCCACAGATAGTTCTATATGTTGAGATGTGTCTTTTTCTGTGTTGTTGCTGTGTAGCAGTATCCACGCTGATATTGTTCTATTTATAGGGTAACTTCTTCTCTGGTCTCCCAGAACTCTTACCTCTAGACAACTAAAAATGGGCTTTGTAGGGGTATCAGCATGCGCCCCAGGTAGGGTGACAGGGATCAAGGTGCTCTCTTGTGGGGTCCAAAATTGTCCTTTCTCCTTATCCTCCTTCAGACCTAAAAGGGACTGTTGTGTGTCTCCACACAGCAGTGTAACAGGATCGGGGAAAGGAAGAAAAGAAAGGGGGGGCTCCACTGGTGTAGTATGTTCAACTAAAATGAGCAGTTTATTTAAACAAATGGCAACGTACATAAAATCAAATAAAAACGAGCAAGAAGTAATCACCACGGCGTCCGGAACGCCTCCTCGCGTCCTCCTCTGTGTGGGTCTGCCTACGGCCACTCCCTACGCGTTACAACACGGTCACGTGTCTTCATCTGGGGAACCGGATTGGTCAGGCAGTGCTAGCTTAAATGACGGAGAAACCGGAAGTCATCAGGCGGCCATCTTGGTTATGGTCAATTCGTTGTTTGACCGCGGCCATGTTACTGGTGGTATATGTGTGTTAACAGAAGGCGGCTATTTGTGGTCTAGTGCAGCGCGCCGCCATGTTAGCGGTTAGATACGGGGCTTGCCTGCAATGACACTTTGTTGTGGTTTACTTCCGTATAGTTGTACTGATCACTAGGAATATACAATATAGATAACAGGGGAAATCTGTATATATGACTACTGTGTGTAGCCGTTGAATGACAGCCAAAACACTATTTCAAAGTAATGGATAAGATAACACCTATAACCAATATGTTATCAGAAGTATAAGTATATTATAGAAAAAGTATAACTGGTACTTAAATACAATAAGTTAAAATAATGTATGTTTTATATGCTGTGTACAGCTCCATATGTGTATAGGTCCTGGTGCCTAACTTCATAAATAGTGTTGCACCTACACATATGTATGTAGGGCTTAATGCCTCAATTCATCAAGGGTTGGAGATATGGAGGGTATTGTTATGATGGTGGTGCTAAATTCAGAATAGAACGCGAGTAAGCACCCAGACTCCATAATAATAATACAGTATTTGAATCACATTAAAAATATTAAAAATGTTAAAATATAATACAAAATATTTTAAAAATAGGGTGCAATAAAGCTGTGCAACCTAATAATAAAATGAGAGAGGTGATCTATTAAGGGTAAAGGGGCCGTGTTATAGATAGGATAATAGTGGTAAAATAAGGTAAAGGGAGTGACTCTGTTCAAGCGTTACTTAAAAAGCAGTTCAGGTCAAACTCCACATTCAGGCCTCCAGGCGTGAGCGTCCGCATGGTGTGGATCCATTTAGATTCTTTTTGGATTATCGTCCTTATTTTGTGGCTACCCCTCCAAGATTTATTATATTTCTCTATGCCCCAAAATTGAAGTGATGATGGGTCCTGATTATGTATTTGTGCAAAGTGCCTGGAGACATTATGTTTTGGGAAACCTTTTCTGATATTGCGTACATGTTCTTCCATTCTAGTTTTTAATGTTCTTTTTGTTCTTCCTACATATTGTAGGTTGCAACTACATTGTAGTACATAGACCAATCCTTCGGTATGGCATCCTATAAATTCACGTAGTTGGAAGGTTTGGCCTGTGTTGGTGGCAGTAAATTCAGTTCTTTTACCCTGAAATTTTTTGCAGTGTCTGCATGCATAGCAATTACGACACGGGTGGAAGCCTTTTCCTGAAAAGAACGAGTAGGTAGGTTTGGGTGGTGGTTCTACTACTGATTTAACAATAAGGTCCCTAAAAGTGGGGGCCCTCTTGTATATTATGTTTGGTTTTTCAGGTAACAGTGTGTTGAGATCTTTATCCTTCTTTAAGATGTGCCAATGCTTCTCTATCATTTTGGCTACCTCCTTATGTTGGACATTATAGTCAAGTATGAGGCAAGGTGCCTCATTTTGATATGGTTTTTTTGGGTAACTTTTAAGCATAGTGCTTCTATCCATTCGGTTTACTGTTTCAATTTGGTCTTCAATCCACTCTTCATCATATCCTTTTGCTTTAAATCTTTCTCCTATCTGTTTGGCTTGATACTGATAGTCAACTTCTCTTGTGCAATTCCGCTTTATTCGAATTAGTTGTCCCTTTGGGATATTAAAAAGCCACGGTTTGTGGTGGCAGCTATTTATATCTAAATAACTATTGGTATCCACATTTTTGAAGTAGGTTTTAGTTATTACTTTGTCTGCTTCCAGGCTGATGTTGAGGTCTAGAAAGTCTACCTCCTTTGTATCAATTTTCCATACCAATTGTATATTTTTTGTATTGTTGTTCAACTTATTGAGGAAGGATTCCAAGGAGTTTCTATCTCCATTCCAGACGATTATCACGTCATCAATGTATCGTTTATATAGTGTCAATTGTGGAGGGTATTCGGCATAGACTACATTGTCTTCCCATTGTGCCATAAAGGCATTGGCCACCCCTGGGGCAAATTTAGCCCCCATCGCTATACCTATGGCCTGTTTATAGTACATCTGGTTATGCCAAAAATAATTGTATTTAAGGCAAAAATCCAAACATTTGATCAGGTACTTTCTTTGTTTGCATACAAGGGTACTATAGTTCCTTAAAAGCCATTTGGTAGCTGAACAGGCTTCATGGTGATGAACTATAGTATAAAGTGATGTAACGTCTGCCGTTGCCAATAACGTTCTCCCTTCCTGTACTGGTATCGTTTCTAGTAGTTGTAAAATGTGTTTTGTATCTTTAAGATACGCCTGGGTTTGTTGGACTGCAGGTTGAATGTAGTAGTCAATATATTGTCCCATTCGGGATGTTAGGGAGTCAATCCCATTTACTATTGGTCTACCTGGCGGATTCTCTTTGCACTTGTGGATCTTTGGGACCGTATAGATGATAGGAATTCTGCATGTTTCCGGTATCAGGAATTTGGATTCTTTTACACTTAGTATTTCTTTTTTTATTCCTAGATTAACTAATAATTTCAATTCTTTTTTGTAGTTATGTGTCGGGTTACCCAAAAGTTTGATGTATGTAGCCTCATCATTCAGTTGTCTCTCTAGTTCTTTCTGATACTGTTCCTTGGATTGTAGAACTATGGCTCCTCCCTTGTCGGCTGGGCGAATAACTAGGTCGTTTCTTGCCGTAAGTAGTTGAATGCCCTTCTTGATGTGTATGGGGTCTGAGATTTTCTTAATCTTGAGAGCTTCCAGATCTTGTAGAACTAAATTCTTAAATACTTCAATATGTTGGTTATTCGATTTTGGGATTCCGAATTGTTCCGAAGAGTGCTTCAATAGTTGATGTACTCGCTCTTGTTTCATTTTGCGGTTTCCATGGATTACTGAGGATACTTTTTTTGATGTTCATTTTTCTGATGTATTTTTGTATCCCAATATATGTGTTGAACTTATTGAGGTTTTTAATTGGTGCTGTTTTTTGTCTAGGACTCCAATTCATCAGTGGTAATTGCGACTCAAATACAACCACAAAAAAAGTATCCTCAGTAATCCATGGAAACCGCAAAATGAAACAAGAGCGAGTACATCAACTATTGTACATAGCACTCTTCGGAACAATTCGGTCTATAACCCTCAAATATCGAATAACCAACATATTAAGAAAATCTCAGATCCTATACATATCAAGAAGGGCATTCAACTACTTACGGCAAGAAACGACCTAGTTATTCGCCCAGCCGACAAGGGAGGAGCCATAGTTCTACAATCCAAGGAACAGTATCAGAAAGAACTAGAGAGACAACTGAATGATGAGGCTACATACATCAAACTTTTGGGTAACCCGACACATAACTACAAAAAAGAATTGAAATTATTAGTTAATCTAGGAATAAAAAAAGAAATACTAAGTGTAAAAGAATCCAAATTCCTGATACCGGAAACATGCAGAATTCCTATCATCTATACGGTCCCAAAGATCCACAAGTGCAAAGAGAATCCGCCAGGTAGACCAATAGTAAATGGGATTGACTCCCTAACATCCCGAATGGGACAATATATTGACTACTACATTCAACCTGCAGTCCAACAAACCCAGGCGTATCTTAAAGATACAAAACACATTTTACAACTACTAGAAACGATACCAGTACAGGAAGGGAGAACGTTATTGGCAACGGCAGACGTTACATCACTTTATACTATAGTTCATCACCATGAAGCCTGTTCAGCTACCAAATGGCTTTTAAGGAACTATAGTACCCTTGTATGCAAACAAAGAAAGTACCTGATCAAATGTTTGGATTTTTGCCTTAAATACAATTATTTTTGGCATAACCAGATGTACTATAAACAGGCCATAGGTATAGCGATGGGGGCTAAATTTGCCCCAGGGGTGGCCAATGCCTTTATGGCACAATGGGAAGACAATGTAGTCTATGCCGAATATCCCCCACAATTGACACTATATAAACGATACATTGATGACGTGATAATCGTCTGGAATGGAGACAGAAACGACCTGGAATCCTTCCTCAACAACTTGAACAACAATACAAAAAATATACAATTGGTATGGAAAATTGATACAAAGGAGGTAGACTTTCTAGACCTCAACATCAGCCTGGAAGCAGACAAAGTAATAACTAAAACCTACTTTAAAAATGTGGATACCAATAGTTATTTAGATATAAATAGCTGCCACCACAAACCGTGGCTTTTTAATATCCCAAAGGGGCAACTAATTCGAATAAAGCGGAATTGCACAAGAGAAGTTGACTATCAGTATCAAGCCAAACAGATAGGAGAAAGATTTAAAGCAAAAGGATATGATGAAGAGTGGATTGAGGACCAAATTCAAACAGTAAACCGAATGGATAGAAGCACTATGCTTAAAAGTTACCCAAAAAAAACATATCAAAATGAGGCACCTTGCCTCATACTTGACTATAATGTCCAACATAAGGAGGTAGCAAAAATGATAGAGAAGCATTGGCATATCTTAAAAAAGGATAAAGATCTCAACACACTGTTACCTGAAAAACCAAATATAATATACAAGAGGGCACCCACCTTCAGGGACCTCATTGTTAAATCAGTGGTAGAACCACCACCTAAACCTACATACTCGTTTTTTTCAGGAAAAGGCTTCCACCCGTGTCGTAATTGCTATGCATGCAGACACTGCAAAAAATTTCAGGGTAAAAGAACTGAATTTACTGCCACCAACACAGGCCAAACCTTCCAACTACGTGAATTTATAGGATGCCATACCGAAGGATTGGTCTATGTACTACAATGTAGTTGCAACCTACAATATGTAGGAAGAACAAAAAGAACATTAAAAACTAGAATGGAAGAACATGTACGCAATATCAGAAAAGGTTTTCCAAAACATAATGTCTCCAGGCACTTTGCACAAATACATAATCAGGACCCATCATCACTCCAATTTTGGGGCATAGAGAAATATAATAAATCTTGGAGGGGTAGTCACAAAATAAGGACGATAAGCCAAAAAGAATCTAAATGGATCCATACCATGCGGACGCTCACGCCTGGAGGCCTGAATGTGGAGTTTGACCTGAACTGCTTTTTAAGTAACGCTTGAACAGAGTCACTCCCTTTACCTTATTTTACCACTATTATCCTATCTATAACACGGCCCCTTTACCCTTAATAGATCACCTCTCTCATTTTATTATTAGGTTGCACAGCTTTATTGCACCCTATTTTTAATAATTTTAACATTTTTTAATTTTTTTAATGTGATTCAAATACTGTATTATTATTATGGAGTCTGGGTGCTTACTCGCGTTCTATTCTGAATTTAGCACCACCATCATAACAATACCCTCCATATCTCCATGACCCTTCATGATATATGGAGGTGTACTAAGCTGCAGCCTATATAACTTATACTATTTATGAAGTTAGGCACCAGGACCTATACACATATGGAGCTGTACACAGCATACAACATGTACTATATTTTAAAATATTATCTTATTTAAGTACCAGTTACACTTTTTCTATAATATACTTATACTTCTGATAACATATTGGTTATAGGTGTTATCTTATCCATTACTTTGAAATAGTGTTTTGGCTGTCATTCAACGGCTACACACAGTAGTCATATATACAGATTTCCCCTGTTATCTATATTGTATATTCCTAGTGATCAGTACAACTATACGGAAGTAAACCACAACAAAGTGTCATTGCAGGCAAGCCCCGTATCTAACCGCTAACATGGCGGCGCGCTGCACTAGACCACAAATAGCCGCCTTCTGTTAACACACATATACCACCAGTAACATGGCCGCGGTCAAACAACGAATAGACCACAACCAAGATGGCCGCCTGATGACTTCCGGTTTCTCCGTCATTTAAGCTAGCACTGCCTGACCAATCCGGTTCCCCAGATGAAGACACGTGACCGTGTCGTAACGCGTAGGGAGTGGCCGTAGGCAGACCCACACAGAGGAGGACGCGAGGAGGCGTTCCGGACGCCGTGGTGATTACTTCTTGCTCGTTTTTATTTGATTTTATGTACGTTGCCATTTGTTTAAATAAACTGCTCATTTTAGTTGAACATACTACACCAGTGGAGCCCACCCTTTCTTTTCTTCCTTTCCCCGATCCTGTTACACTGGTGTGTGGAGACACGCAGCAGCCTTTTAGGTCTGAAGGAGGATAAGGAGAAAGGACAATTTTGGACCCCACAAGAGAGCACCTTGATCCCTGTCACCTTACCTGGGGCGCATGCTGATACCCCTACAAAGCCCATTTTTAGTTGTCTAGAGGTAAGAGTTCTGGGAGACCAGAGAAGAAGTTACCCTATAAATAGAACAATATCAGCGTGGATACTGCTACACAGCAACAACACAGAAAAAGACACATCTCAACATATAGAACTATCTGTGGAATTCCCACCCTATTAAGAGACATCAGTTGCTTCCTTTATTCCCATGCTTTCCAGGATATCCCACACTATGTGATATTCCCCACCTGGATTTTTATCAATATTTTTATATTGGTATACTTATCACGGGATCCTAACACCGTTTTAGAATATATTTTTTACACATTTGCATTCTATGGATTTTTATCCTATGGACTTTTGATATATTTATTGCATTTTTATTTTTATTCTAATTATCCATTGATTCTTATCACTTATTAATTTTAATGGTTTTATTGTTTACCATTTTCATCTTCACTTAGTTATCACGCGATTGTTTCACAGGATTGATTATATATTCCTAGCACTTTATTGACGTGCATGCACATATTTATTCAATTATCACTGCCATTCAGTTACGTATTATTTATTGAAGATACTGGCTAATTATCTATTTTGTGTCACTTGTTCACTTTTTATATGCTAGTTTTTGCACTTCATTGCACTTTATTTCCCTTTTGAACATAGTGTTATCATTTCTACAGTTTTGTCACTTGCTCACTTTTTATATGCAAGTTTTTGCACTTTATTGCACTTTATTTCCCTGCTTGAACATAGTGTTATCTATTGGTCCTAGTCACCCATCTTGGTGTGACAGCTGTTTAGGACCTTGCCATCACTCACCTTCTTATTCCATTGAGCATGCGCGAAGTTTTATCATGTTGGAATACTGCCCTGCGGCCCAGTCTCCGAAGGGAGGGGATCATGCTCTGCTTCAGTATGTCACAGTACATGTTGGCATTCATGGTTCCCTCAATGAACTGTAGCTCCCCAGTGCCGCCAGCACTCATGTTGCCCCAGTCAATGACACTTCCACAACCATGCTTGACTGTAGACAAGACACACTTGTCTTTGTACTCTTCAGCTGATTGCCGCCACACATGCTTGACACCATCTGAACAAAATAAGTTTATCTTGGTCTCATCAGACCACAGGACATGGTTCCATCAATCCATGTCCTTAGTCTGCTTGCCTTCAGCAAACTGTTTGCGGGCTTACTTGTGCATCATCTTTAGAAGAGGCTTCCTTCTGGGACGACAGCCATGCAGACCAATTTGATGCAGTGTGCGGCATATGGTCTGAGCACTGACAGGCTGCCCCTTTCAACTCTGCAGCAATGCTGGCAGCACTCATACATCTATTTCCCAAAGACAACCTCTGGATATGACGCTGAGCATGTGCACTCAACCTCTTTGGTCGACCATAGTGAGGCCTGTTCTGAGTGGAACCTGTCCTGTTAAACTGCTGTATTGCCTTGGCCACTGTGCTGCAGCTCAGTTTCAGGGTCTTGGCAATCTTCTTATAGCCTAGGCCATCTTTATGTAGAGCAACAATTCTTTTTTTCAGATCCTCAGAGAGTTCTTTGCCACGAGGTGCCATGTTAAACTTCCAGTGACCAGTATGAGATAGTGAGAGCGATAACACCAAATTTAACACACCTGCTCCCCATTTACACCTGATACCTTGTAACATTAACGAGTCACATGACACCGGGAGGGAAAATGGCTAATTGGGCCCAATTTTAACATTTTCACTTAGGGGTGTACTCACTTGTGTTACACCTGAGCGTAGCCTTTTCAGGCAGAAAATTGCGCGAATTGCAGCGTTTTTTACAGCGTTTTGCCACAATTTTGTGCAGAGCATAAGGTCACCAATGTAAAAAGAAGAAAAACGCCCAAAATCTGCCCGAATCGCGCGCCAAAAAAGGGTGAACTTGTTTGAGCTTCAGGAGTTTTGGAGTGGAGATGTGAACCATCTCCATAGAGAATAGTGGATTTTTCCCCATCTAGCGTTTTGTAGCTTCAGTCTTCAGGCGACAAAACGCTCAAATGTGAATGAGGCCTTAGACATTAATGGCTGTGTGTTGAGTTATTTTGAGGGTACAGCACATTTACACTGTTATACAAGCTGTACACTCACTACTTTACATTGTAGCAAAGTGTAATTTCTTCAGTGTTGTCACATGAAAGATATAATAAAATATTTACAAAAATGTGAGGGGTGTACTCACTTTTGTGAGATACTGTAAGATATACTTTTATGGCATGTTATTATTTTCTGGGTGTTGGCAGGTTATATGCAGGTCTCTATACATGTGTGGTCGTATGTACTTATTGCACAATAGAGTGCATTTTATTAATTTTGTATAATAAATGGATTGATTTTAAAGAGTTGTCTACCGTAATTTCCTTTTCTATAGGAAAAAAGGAAAAAAGTCCCACATTTTTTCTCTTATTGGTCTTGAAATCAGATAACTAGCATTTTCAATAGGAAGTTGGCAGTGGCAGCCAGCATATTTCTTAGTTTTCATTGTAGACTTTTCTATTTAATAGACAAAGCAAACTGTTTTAGACTTAAAGTGATATTAAGCCCATTCAGCAGTGGATTAAATTGCCTACTGACTATGCAGCCTTTTTTATCTTTTAATCCTTGCCTATGTTCCAGTTTAAGCTGGTCACTGCCCCAAGTTACCTGTTTCAGGGTGGCTCCTTTCTCTTACAGCATCCTATGAAGCCACTCTTGCATGCGGGGACTAGAACCGTGCCTCCCTACACAACTGTGTGCATCAATAGAAACACACAGCCCCACAGCCTAGGATGGCAAGGCATTCGCCGGCTCTTTCCACCTCCCTCCCCCTTTATTCTCCAAACTAACAGTATGGCTCCAGACCACCCTGTCCACTGTTATTTTTTTCTGTGAAGACCAGAAGTTCAAGGAAGCAGCACTGAGAGAGCATGAGCCAGCAGCATTGAAAGTTGTAAACTACAATTACTGGGGTAAGATTTTTCAACAAATAGATTATTGCAGAATGTTTATTATTATTATACAGGATTTATATAGCGCCAACAGTTTACGTAGCGCTTTACAACTTGAGGGTAGACAGTACAAATACAATACACTTTAATACAGTAGGAATCAGAGGGCCCTGCTCCTTAGAGCTTACAATCTAAGAGGGAAGGTCAAGAGATACAAGAGGTAATAACTGTGGGCGATGTGCTGATTGAGAAGATAAATGTACAGTTGTTAGGTGGGGGCCAGATAGGCTTCTCTGAAGAGATGAGTTTTCAGGGATCTAGGGGTCTGAAAGTGGATAAAGTAGGAGAAAATCGGACAGAATAGGGTAGAGCATTCCAGAGGATGGGAGAGGCTCTGGAAAAGTCCTGAAGGCGAGCATGGGATGAGGTGACAAGGGAGTTTGAGAGCAGGAGGTCTTGGGAGGAGCGAAGAGAACGATTAGGTTGGTATTTTGAGACTAGGTTAGAGATGTAGCTGGGAGCCAGGTTGTGGATGGCTTTGTAAGTTATAGTTAGTATCTTGAATTTAATTTGGTGACTGAGTGGCAGCCAATGGAGGGATTGGCAGAGGGGTATAGCAGATGCAGAGCGGTTGGGCATGGAGGGAGGTGAGTTTGTTACAGACAGAGCGTGCATTCCAAAGGGCACAGGAAAAGGGGGGGCTGGTTTTGGAAAGAAAAGGAATAGAAACCAAGGTCTGTGGGTTGCGGCTGCTGCCAGAGGGTGTAGGGGGATGGCAGCATTGGGCAAAGACAGATGATGGTGGCCCAGAGTTTGGGGATATATCACCAGAGGTTAGGAGAAGCAGGAGGGTGAGGGAGGTAATGTGGGAATGTGATTTGTATGAAGGGGCATGTCTCGGAGTACTGGAGGTTTTATCAGTATATGGATGTAGGATGAGCAAGAGTTGGCAGGAGTAATAGTAGGGAGAGGACAGAAGGCAGGGTGATATGTATAAGCAGGGGGGTGACATACCAAAGACACATACACAGACACAGCAGGCAGATCCCAATTTCATTTAAAGGTGGAAGATGTGATTGAGCTGACACATACCTGTAAAGAGACAGAGAATAAATTATCAGGTGAGGCAAAACTTGAAGCAGAGATTGAAGTGCATATCACTTGTAGAAAGAATCACTTAGGCCCCTTTCACACTGGGGCGGTGAGCCGTAGCGGCGCTTTGCGGCGGTATTGCCGCGGTTTTACCGCGGTCTCCCATTCTTTTCAATGGGAAGGAGCGGTATAGGAGCGGTGAACACACCGCTCCTATCCCGCTCCAAAGATGCGGCTAGCAGGACTTTTTTTTTCATCCTGCTAGCGCACCGCTCCAGTGTGAAAGCCCGCCGGCTTTCACACTGGAGTTAAAGGGGCAGGATTTTTTCATGCGGTGAACAGGCGCTATTTTTAGCGCTGCACCGCATGAAAAACGCCCCAGTGTGAAAGGGGCCTTAGAGAAAGAAGCCTTAAGGATAGAAACCCCTGCAAGGTGCTCCCCCAGAAATGGAGGAGTTTATGTTATTGTTTTCAAAGTGTTAAGCCAAAAATGTTTAGTGTTCTATACGGCTTTAACTAATTGACTCTTTAATGTTCCATTTTCCACCTCTGCCTCTGGGCTAAATTTATTTTAACAAACAAGTTGCCCTAGGAGTTATAAAATAAAAATAAAATAATCCTGCAGTAATTCTTTTCTGCCACTAGATGTCTTTAGTCTCCTGGGTTAAAGTGGAAGTAAACCCCCCCTATCGTTTTCAGCCAAGGAAGCTGCCATCTTTGCTCTCCGTTTAATCTTCAACTGCCACAGTGCTGCACATGTGATCCGTTATGACACCAGCCATTGGATGGTTTGACTGTTTGGTTGAGAGCACAGCCAATGTGCAGTTAGCATTCACGGCATGCCTTTTTTTTTTAGACTGTTAAATCGATGGGTTTACTTCCGCTTTAAATGATATACAGCGTCATTCAACCTGGAAGACTGAGGGCATAATGTGAGTGCAGGGCGTCATGGACCCACCCCCTAAGGAAGCATCTGCACAGTGCTCTTAAAGGCAAGGGCTAAGGGTGGAGTGAGGCTGCTGCTACATCGCTGATGTGATAATGAAGCCCTGAACTTGTTATATGCATAAAAAGACAGTGCTGCTCCCTCCTAGAGTTGCTGTCAGTCACGTAGAGGCTGTGCACAGGCTGGGGATGATTACAGGACGTGGCAACATTGGAGCGGTCACACAAGCGAGGCAACACTACTGCTGCAATGCAATCTGGCCAATACGCATTATCACCAAGCTTGTTCAAAAGTGATCCAAGGTGGACTAAGCAGCCACTGTCATGCATTCAGTAGGCGATTCCTGAATTATTTGCAGAGTGTCAATTTTTAATGAGACTAATATGCTGCAAACGTGAGCCAAGCGTTTGGCTCATGGTTGCAGTGAGGCCTCGCTGACTTCAGTGGGCAAGTTTGACAATTTTTTTTAGGTGGGCAGTCAAAGGGTGGCAAAGGGGGTGGAAAAACCATGGCTCCACCACCACCATAGTTACTACTACCCACACATGTGAAAGGCCGAAAGGAAACTGGTAGCAAGCAAATGATATCCTATGCGGCTTTAACCACTTGCCAACCAAGCTATAGCTGAATGATGGCTACGTCCAGTTCTGGGAGGCCGTCATCTTCTCATGATCGTGCCCGCCGGGCACTGTTGATCATATGTTGAGGTAAAGAACCAATTAGTGTCTCTTTACAATGTGGTCAGCTGTGTCCAATCACCACTGATCAGGATATAAATAGAAGTCAGTTATCGGCATTCTGTCCCTCAGTTCTGTTCCATGCTGACAGTGTGAGGAGAGCCGATAATCAGCTTCTGTAAAAAGGGCATGTACACAGATAATCAGGGCACTCTTTATTAGTGTCCTGACTATCAGTGCAGTCCCACCAGTGCCCTCTAGTGCCCACCAGTGCTGCCAATCAGTGCCCATCAGTGCCTCCTCATCAGTGTCACCTATCAGTGCCTCCTACCAGTGCCCATTAATGCTGTCTACTAGTGCCCATCAGTGCCACCTATTAGTGACCATCAGTGCCGTCTTATCAGTGCCTCCTCATCAGGGCCCACCAGTGGTGCCTCATCAGTGCTCATCAGTGCAGCCTATCAGCGCACATCAGTGAAGGAGAAAAATTACCTGTTTGCAAAATGTTATAATAAACTTTAAAAAATTGTATTTCTTTCAAAATTTTTGATCTTTCTTTGTTTTTTCAATTGTCATTCAAAGTGTGATAGCGCTGAAAGCTGAAAATTGGCCTCGGCAGGAAGGGGGTAAAAGTGCCCAGTAGGCAAGTGGTTAAAGGACTTTAAGAAATATACAATTTAGTTTTTTTGGGGTGTACATACATTTTAAGAGTTGGATTGTAGACTTTTTAGGGATTGTTAGATTGACGGTTTACAGTTTATGCACTAAACTTGTCTCCTGTATCTGAACTGTCCCCAAGTGCCAAAAAGAAAAGCACCACAGGAAGAAAACATGAATTTATGTGAATCGCAGGTTAGTAAACTTTTACTTTTGGAAGCATTAAGACCTCAATAAAATATTTAACAAATGATTAAAGGGCAGAAGACAAGGAATATAAGGGACATGATTTGTGTTCTGCGGTATTTGTTATTAAAGCTTCTCCAGGTCCCTGATGCCCCATATTTCCTTTTTCAAATCTCTCTCTCCATTATTCATGTGCACCATTCTGCAGAATAAATCAGCCATCCCTCCTCCCTTCCAATTTTCCATTTTCCTTCAGCTTTGGGAAACATACTTTAAAATACATTGCCATTTACTGAAATGTATCCAGCATAATCTCTCTATATCTTTTCTTTAGTCACTTCCTTGCAGCAAGCAAAACGAGTATAAATTTTGCTCCAAATATAGCCTAAAAATAGGAAACTTTTACAAAGCTCCAAATAATATCATCATCATCATCATCAACATAAAAATGGAAAACTTTTAGAAAGCTACAACAAATGTAATAATCATCATCATCATCATCATCGGTCCTGTAGTTATCTGTAGTTTCAGAAGTACATGGAAACAGTAATAATTGCATGAAAAATGTGAGGGTTACTTTGCCTCCCGAATGATTTGTAGCTCTGTATATCCAGTTTTGAGATTTACACAGCTCTGCCACACAGCACAGGTCTGTCTGGTAGGACAGGAGACCTGATTTTTCTCTACTGCTGTTAAAAACACTTAAAAGTCTTGTCCCTCCCCCATCCTGTGATTGGACAGTGAAGGAGAAGCAGTAGACTGATGAGCTTATCTCTCTGGCACCATGCTCCATTGGCGGCTGGTGCTCAATTTTTTTTGGGGGGGTCAAACAAACCCCCCTGCCGCCAGGTCCGCACTTACCCCATCTAGGTCGCGGGCGGCTTCCCTGGCTTCTCCTCCTGGCCAATCCGGGTTTTAAGACCCGCTTCCTGACCAGATTGACCGGGAGGAGAAACAGGAAGACAATAGAGAATGTTGATTCGCTAATGTCACAAGTGGGTGGGCTCAACCTTTTTGAAGCCAATTAGAGCCTCTGGCTCTAATCATGTGCTTCAAAATAAAAAAAGCTTGTAGAAATCTATGCGTCCGGCACCTCACATGGAGATTAAGGGCCGTTGCATGGAGATTAGGGGGGCAGCGCAGGGCCGGTCATGAAGTCACATGACGCCACGCGTAGGGACAGGAGAGGCATTCAATACAAACAAGGAAACAGAGGAAACGAGCTCGGCGCTCGTCTAAGATAAGAGAAAATATTTATTGTTATTCTGTGAGTTCTATTGTGAGTACTAGGTACTATATTAAACTGTTTTTATTGAGCAAATAAATTTTAAACATACTACACTATACGGTCCCCCCCTCATCTTTTACCTATCACTCCGGCATCTGCCGTGAGCTACAAAGGCTGGACCTGGAACCAGGGAAAAGGAATACGCACCTACCCAGGCAGACCACCGTGAGGGAAGGAGAAGAAAGCAGACCCCTTTACATCATTTATATGCGGTTAACCCTTTGCCGCAAAGTAAGGGTCCATTGCTCACTTTAGTGTACCCCACACGAAGAGGAGTGACCCCCACTGCTTAAAACACGCCACTGCACGGATATCACCTTTGACCCAAGGAGCACATCACTACCCTCACCTTCTTACCACAAGAAATGATTATATACTTATAAACTATTGAGGATTGACTTATTTATCACGGACTTATATGCATGCAACATAGTCGCAGATGACTATTTTATACGCATCCTGCACTATGCGATTTTAGTCGCATATGACTATTTTTTACGCATCCTGCATTATGCGATTTTACCTATAGGATATCTGTGTGTGCACTTTGCATCTGCACCTAGCATTTCGTTATATTTTATATTTCAAACTTTATTCTACTGCACTTTGTTTACTGGTAGCTTTATATTTTGCCAGGGATTTTTTCATCTATAGTCACGCTGACTAGTTTCATCCAGCTTATACATTATTTTGTATGCTCGCATACTTTTCACTTTATATTTATTGTTCTACTGTTCACTCCAGTGCAACTTTTCTGCACATACCTCTACTCATCACATATCTCCAATGCGATTATATTTATCGTTTTATCCGTCACTCAATCACTAATTTTTAGCCTGTGCACACTTGCACTAGCACTTTAAGGATTTTATATTTTGTTCACCATCTACTATGCACTTTGGAATTGTTTATCTATAGACACATTTTTACCATATGTTCACTTATATGATTTTATATGTATATCTGATTTTTTTATTACCCGCTTATGGTGTTTTATTAGTAGTTTTATTTAGGTGCTATTAGTTCAATTTACACTCTCGTACCGTAGTACTATTTACAATTCTATTATTATATATATCTTTACCTGGGTTCACCAATAGCAATTTTTATGAACCTGTATTGGTCACACCATACCCCTTATCTTGTATAGTAAGGGAATTACTCAACTCGCATTACTTCGACTTAATAGTCGCATCATCAACTATTATTGTCTTATATGATTGCTACACTTAAAGGGTTTACGTTTTTATCCCATTACTGCCACCTTGTGGTAGATTTGGCCACCTCCCTGGGTACAGCGCAGCACCACCCCCACTTCTATATATCTAGTTTGGTAGGTACGGTTTGACCTACACCAGGTGCCTGCAGCAGTCCCCCCACAGTCAGTCCCCACCACCTGCCCTTACCCTCCCCCTTCCACGGTAGCGCAGGAATACCCCACTACAGATTTTCGGAACGACCGCTCCAATGTTTTTTGTTGCATGCTAGTCTCATGTCAAAAGTGAAGAGGTTACTCCTCTCACCATACGAAAATTCTCGTACGACAGAATCCAACTTCAGATGTGACATCATGTGTTGAATAGTTTTGTATGTATTCGTTTGTTTCTGAGCATGCGTAGTCTTGCTCTTACGTTTTTAAATTTTTTTGAGCTATAAACAAAAAGAAGACCAACAATTTAAAAAAAAAAAAATACAATATTTTTGACTTTCTGCTATAAAACACATCCAATAAAAAATTGAAAAAATCTAATTTCTTCATAAATTTAGGCCAATGTGTATTCTGTTACATGTTTTTAGTAAAATGATATATTGATTGTATATGCTAAAACCTTTGCGCAAACCAAACTATGGGGTATTTTTTTTATTATTCTTTTACTAGTAATGGCGGCGAACAGCGACTTATAGCGGGACTGCGATATTGTGGCGGACAGTCAGATCCTCACTGACACTTTTTTGGGGGACCAGTGACACTAATACAGTGATCAGTGCTAAAAAATATGCACTGTCACTGTACTGACACAAGGTCGAAAGGGTTAACTGTGTGCCTAGCCAGTGTTTTAGTGTACTGTGGGGGAGGTGCTTTTACTAGGGGAAGTCATGGATCCTAGTCCCTGCTTTGCAGGAATACAGGATCCATGCCTTCCCTACTGACAGAACGGCAATCTGCCTTGTTTACATAGGCAGACAGATGTTATGCCTCTGTGCTGGATGATCGGCCGGAGGACATCGAGTCCGTGGTACCCGCAGATCAGCTCCTGCTGTGCATGATCACAGGCTGTCGGCGCTACGCATACGTGCCCCAGACCCAGGAGTGTCGGATCAAGTGCTAGGTACGTGCCACCGTGTCGCCACCGTGTCGCTGTATCAGTAAGTTATACAGGCGGCAAGTGGTTAAGGTAAAAAAAACTTTTGGCTTTAGAACCACTTTAAGTTGACATACCCTTTAAATTCTCCTTTTAGCCCAGAGACTAATATTGAGTCTGCCTTCTTTTATTATTAGACCTAAACAGAGATTACCTAATTACTGCTGGGAATAGTGGAGACATTGTTGTAACAACCTCCTGTACAGAGAATGTGTGATGCTGATAGTTTATTTAAACCTTGATTTAGTTTCAGAAGAGAAAATACACAATTAGAATTTACTGTAAATGATGCAAGAGAAGATATTTACATGGCCAATCCGGGTATTTATAACTCCGTCTCTTGAAAAGCCAACAAGCTCTGAGTCAGTAAATAATACTATGTGCATCTATTTGTTTAGGCGCTGTGAAAAGTTTGATATATACAGAATATTGAATGCACAAAAACAATGCCGAGAAATCTAGACTCAAGTATGGCGGTCTCTCAACAGACGGGTAACGTCATATAATTATATTATAAACACTGGGCTTATATAGCCTGCTATTTTCCGCCTGGTAATCATAAAAGGGAGGGAGGGGTTAAAAAATAACCTTTATTAAAGCAGTGTTTCACCTTAAAATTTTTTTTTTTAAAAGTCAGCAGCTAAAAAAAAAAGTAGCTGCTGACTTTTAATAAGTACACTTACCCTCCCAGGGCGCCCGCGATGTCGGTCGTGGAGGCCGAGATGTCCCTCTGCGATCAGGTTCCAGCGCCGCCATCCTCAGTAAGGGAAACGGCTTCCCGTTTCCTACTGCGCATGCGCGAGTCGGCGCGCGGCCTACTGCGCATGCGCGAGTCTAATTTGTGAATGGGGAACGCGATGTGTTGTGGGACACAGATCCCATAACACACTGCGCCCCATTCACTAGAAGACGTAAGGAGAGAAGATCACCGCGGCGCTGGAAGAGGCAGATTAGGACGATCTGCCTAGCAACAGCCATTTCTGGTAAGTAAAAAAAATATATATATATTTTTTTTTTTTTCATTTTAAATTGTTATTAACATTTTTTTAAAGTTTTTTTTTTCAGGGTGTCCCACCACTTTAAGGTAAGCACTGCTATTACATCACATTCTAGGAAGTGAATAGGTGAAGGAGATCCACAGGTCATTCTTTCCTTTCTAGGTGGATCATCTACAGCAGGGGTCTCCAAAATGTTTAAACAGAGGGTCAGTTTCCTGTCATTAAGACAGTGTTGCCAACCTAACAGATTGAAATTTACTGACACAACACCCAAAATTTACTGGCACAGCCAAGTTTTTACTGACAACCTTTTCTTTTTACTGGCATTTACTGGCAGGAGAAATTTTCCTGTTTTTTACTGGCTGTAAGTAAAAATACTGACGGTTGGCAACACTGTTAAAACATCAGGGGGGGCGGACTGTGGCCAGTGGAAGGAATAGCACCCCGTCAATCATTGGTGTCAGTGGGAGGAATAGTGCCCCATCGTTGGTGTTATGCCCTGTACACACGGTCGGAAATTCCGACGGAAAATGTCTGATCGGATCATGTTGTCGGAAAATCCAATCGTGTGTGGGCTCCATCTGACTTTTTCCGTCGGAAAAATTTGAGAACAGGATCTCAAATTTTCCAACAACAAAATCCGATCGGACTTTTTCCGATCGTGTGTAGAGAATTCCGGTGGACAAAGTGCCACGCATGCTCAGATCAAATTTGGAAACCAAAGCTATTGGCTACTAGCCTCTACATAGTTTTGTCGTACACAACGAACGTCACCACGTTCGGAACGATCAGATTTTCCGACAACTTTTTTCGACCGTGTGTATGCAACACCAGTTTCGGACAAAATCCGTCGGAAAAAAAACCGATGGATTTTGTGGTCGGAATTTCCGATAGTGTGTACGGGGGCTTAGTGGAAGGAATTATGTCCCATCGTTGGTTTCAGTGGGAGGAATTATGTTCTATTGTTGGTGTTAGTGGCAGGAATTATTATGTCCCATCATTGGTGTCAGTGGGAGGAATAGTACCCCATCGTTGATGTCAGTGGTAGAAATAGTGCCCCATCATTGCTGTCAGTGGGAGGAATAGAACCCCGATGTTGGTGTCAGTGGGAGGAATTATGTCCCATTGTTGGTGTCAGTGGCTGTAATAATGCCTCAAGAGCTAAATATGATAAAGTCAAGCAAAGGGATGCAATTTGGACACCATTGATCTACGCAGTATGTTTTTTTCACCTTCATATAAGATCGGTAAAAGCACTCTGGCGGCCATGTCCTGCTTCACTTTAAGCATTCACCTTTTACATAAACTGGTCCATACAGACAAGGGGCCCAGGAGTGCAATTTATAAAAATATTGTTTAATGCAATTGCCATACCTGTAGACCTATTCTGTCACCCATGGTGCCTGGCTGAAATACTCCCAATTATTACATTCCTAGGTCCTTTCTTATTTATGGGTCAAAATTCAAATTGAGCCTTCTTCTTTGAGGACAATTAAGAATAAGACCAAGTAGCCATTTTGTTGCAGCCCAGAGTATGATATGTAAACATTAAAATTTTAGTCCAATATGAAGTTTATTCCAAATATTAAGTGCAACAGCAACACATTTCGGAGGTCTGACATCATCCCCATTCATCAGTGCTTTTAAGAATGTGTTGGAAATACTCCTAATGGTTACATTCGTGGCAGAAATACTCCCAATTATTACATTCCTAGGTCTTGGCTTATTTCCGGGAAAATGCCACTGAGCCTTCTTCTTTGAGGACAACTAAAGTGACCATATTTTTTTTTTTTGTTTTCCTCAAAGAATAAGACTCAGGGGCCATTTTGTTGCAGCCCAGAGTACGAGATGAAAACATTAAAATATTGGGAGTATTTTAGCCAGACTCCATGGGTGAAAAAAAGGCCTGCAAATTCTGAAACTGAGATTGAAGTGCCACACTGAGAAATTTGAGTCCAATATGAGCTTCCCCACCCTCAGAAGTCAAGAGTCCCCCACCCTCCCTTACATCACAGTGCACCCCTCTTACCTTGTGCTGCTACCCGGAAGAAGCTGGTGGTGGAGCTGGAAAGCAGAAAGTGCAGGGCCTGAGGGAGGACCAGAGGGGGGGGGGGGGGGGGCAGGAGTCAGCGGGACTGTCTTAATAGCATCATGGGCCCCTGGGGAGTTCTGTCTAATGCCCACTTCTGAGACAGGGGGAGCCCCTCCCCGGCTGCACAGAGAAGTGCAGGATGTGGTGGAGGAGTTCTGTCCCCCTCTCTGCTGCCAACTGCTGGGACAAGATGGGGCGGAGATGGGGGACTGCAGCTGCAGGAGAAGTGTGAAGTGTGAGGGTCACGTGAAATGGCCTGGTGGGCTGGATTCAGACCAGGGGCCTTGTGTTTGATACATGTGGTCTAGAGGTTATCAGCATCCAGGGCTCTCTTTCTATAGGGCCAAGGGACCTTCATCCTTGAAAGAGAACCTGCCATCTTGCCCATTCTTGGCAAAGTGGCAAGGCCTATGTAAAACCCACCCAAATTACCACTTTATACTCACCTTTCCAGCTCTCCCCACTGCTCCTTTCTCTGTGCTCATTGACAATGTGGTGTGAGTTTATCCCACTTCTGTCAAGTACCGGTGGCAGCATGTTGAGGCTTGACCAACCATTTGTCACATATTGTTGAAAGTGACCACTGTTGTCACACACACCGCCATACCTCCCAACTGTCCCTAATTTCAAGGAGCTGTCCCTAATTTGGAACAAAGTCCTTCTGTCCCTCTTTCCTCCTCATTTTTCCCATTTTGGTCTAATCTATATAGTTGTATATAAAATGCACTTTTTATCTTTCAAAAAGTGTTTCCCAGTGCTAAACCTTTCATCCAATTTCTAATTTTCTAAATTGCTGCACTTGTAATTTTCAAAGGCCAATAGAAAGGTATAGTAGTGGTAAAAAAGTACTTGTGGATTTAAAGCGGAGTTCCACTCAAAAGTGGAACTTCCGCTCATTTGTCTCCTCTCCCCCTCCGGTGCCACAATTGGCGACTTACGGGGGGGAGTCGTTGACAGGATACCTGTCTATGACAGGTAACCTGTTCCCACTTCCGGAAGTCCGGGCTCCCTCCTCCTCCCTCCTCCTCTCCCTGTCGCCGGGCCAGTAGGAAAGAGGAGCGGGGCCTCGCGCATGTGCAGTAGGGTTCCCGGCGTGAAGCCGCAAGGCTACACTGCCGGGTACCCTTACCCGCAATGGTGGCAGCAGCACACGACAGCTGATGGAAACATCAGCTGTGGTGCCGACATCGCTGGACTCCAGGACAGGTAAGTGTCCTATTGTTAAAAGCTAGCAGCTGCAGTATGTGTAGCTTCTGGCTTTTCATTTTTTTTTTTTTTAAGGCAGAACATCGCTTTGACTAATTTTTTTTGTATAATTCTCCTATAGGGGGCATGCCGGGGGTGTGTCCTATGCCTACATACTTTGCTAATAGGTGTCCCTCGTTCCAATCTCAAAAAGTTGGGAGGTATGCCCACCACTCCTGAATACCCAATGATTTGGAGTATGGAGAAGCATGGTGTATGGGGTGGCATCAAATCCCCTCTAAGCTCTGACACCACCTAGCTCCAGGAGTTCTAGCTTAATTTTGCCCTAATTGAGAAAGGCTTTAGGGTACCTTTAATTAGTTTTCAGTTAATATATGTACAAAACTCATTAGCTAAGGTACGTGCATCTCAAGATCAAGGTTTTGTCATATACTGTATATATACTGTATACTGTTATTTTTGGACACTGAAAATTTTCTAATTCTAAAAACATCTGGACCTTGTGTTTCCGCTGAGAATTATATTTGTGCTTTTGGCAGGATTCTTAACGATGGTTGATTAACCCTTTTAAAGACTTATTTCCCTTAAGTTTTTGAAAAGGAACATGTTTTCAATCAGTTTGCACACTCTCATGATTGATATTGGGTTCAAGCATGAGTCTTAATTGACCAACTGGGAATAAGTATGAACGTTGCAAGACAAAGCACTTCCTGCTGAGGAACTCCACCATCTGATAGAGAGGAACAGACAAACCCTATCTGTCGGAGTGTCTTTCTCAAAATAGCACGCTCTGCATCCAACTCTCCATATTTTAAATTAAGGTTTTGGCCAGTCTGGAAATGAATAGCAGCCACTGGCCATTCAGAAGGCATGACAACAGATACAAAGATTTTTACATTACAAACAACTCAGACCTGTTTTAGTTGTCAGAAGATGTGTACTCTTGTGTATGTATCTTCTACATCTGCTGTGCTTTTTGGCTGTTGCAGTATCCGAACACTTTTTCTGCTTATAAAAAAAGACTCCTATTTTACTTTAGCCCTAATCCTATTTTATGTATATATACATTATACAGTGTGCGTGTGTGTTTTATACAGTGCTGTGAAAAATGCCCCCTTTCTGATTTTTTACGTTTAGAGGGTTTTCGGACATGAATGGCATGTTTAAGGTCATGCCACAGCATCTCAATTGGATTTAAGTTCAGACTTTGACTAGGCCACTCCAAAAAACATAATTTGGTTCTTTTTTTGAGCCATTCAGAGGTGGACTTGCTGGTGTGTTTCAGATCATTGTCCTGATGCATAACCCAAGTACGCTTGAGGTCAGGTAATGATGGCCAGACATTCTCCTTCAGGATTTTCCAGTAGAGCAGAGAATTCATAGTTCCATCAATTATGGCAAGTCGTCCAGGTCCTGAAGCTGCAAAGCAGCCCCAGAACATCACACTGCCACCCACATGTGCGACAGTTGGCATGATGTTCTTTTTATGAAATGCTGTGTTAGTTTTACACCAGATGTAACGGGTCGCACACCTTCCAGAAAGTTCAACTTTTGTCTCATCAGTCCACATAATATTTGATCAAAAGTCTTGGGGATAATCAAGATGTTTTTTGGCAAATGTGAGATGAGCCTTTGGGCTCTTTATTGTCAACCGTGGATTTCATGGCATTTATATGCTTGTCATTAAAGACTAACATGTGAGTGCATATTATTTTATAATAAAACCTTTTTAACCACCTTGCGACCGCCGGCTGTCAAATGACGGCCAGGCGGCGCAGCTCTCGTTCAGGGAGGGCGTCATATGACGTCCTCCCCTTCAGTGCACTCCAGGGAGCGCGCGCGTGCCGCCGGGAGCGCGCGCTCTCGCCGTGTCACTGGGCACCCGATGCGCGTGCCCAGCGGCCGCGATGTCCGCTGGGCACCCGCGATTGCCCGGTAACACAGCGAGACCGTGGATCTGTGTGTGTAAACACACAGATCAACGGTCCTGTCAGAGGAGGGGAGCCGATGGTGTGTTCTCTGTACAGAGAAACACCGATCGGTCTCCTCCCCTTGTGAGTCCCCTCCCCCCACAGTAAGAATCACTCCCAGGGAACATAATTAACCCCTCCCCGCCCCCTAGTGGTTAACCCCTTCACTGCCAGTGTCATTTATACAGGAATCAATGCATTTAAATAGCATTGATTGCTGTATAAATGACAATGGTGCCAAAAAAGTGTCAAAAATGTCCGATGTGTCCGCCATAATGTTGCAGTCACAATAAAAATCGCAGATCGCCGCCATTACTAGTAAAAAAAAAAATATTAATAAAAATGCTATAAAACGATCCCCTATTTTGTAAACGCTATAACTTTTGCGCAAACTAATCAATAATCGCTAATTGCGATTCTTTTTTACCAAAAATATGTAGAAGAATCCGTTTCGGCCTAAACTGAGGAAAAAAAATGTTTTTTTTTATATATTTTTTTTGGGGATATTTAGTATAGCAAAAACTAAAAAATATTGTTTTTTTTTTAAATTTGTCGCTCTTCTTTTGTTTATTGCGCAAAAAATAAAAAAACGCAGAGGTGATCAAATACCACCAAAAGAAAGCTCTATTTGTGGGGAAAAAATGATAACAATTTCATTTTGGTACAGTGTTGTGTGACCGCGCAATCGTCATTCAAAGTGCGACAGCGCTGAAAGCTGAAAAATGGCTTGGTCAGGAAGGGGGTGAAAATGCACTGTACTGAGGTGGTTAAATGATATCACGCCATGTATGCTCTATTTTTTATCCTATGAGTACATCTAACTATTGAAGCACTTATGGAAGAGGATCTATGAAAGATATATTTCACCAGTACAGGCGATCTTTACATGGATAGCTGGTGAGTGAGGCACAAGAGGAAGGGGAGCACAGCACTTTCATCACCTTTGCCATATACAGTTCTGTGAAAAAGTATTTGCCCCCCTTCCTGACTTTTTTTTTTTTGCATATTTGTCACACTTAGATGATTCAGATCATCAAACTAATTTTAATATTACACAAAGATAACATGAGTAAATCCAAGATGTAGTTTTTACATTTTTATTTAATTTATTAAGGGAAAAAAGCTGTTCAAACTTGCCAGACCCTATGTGAAAAAAGAATTGTCCCCTCCCATGCTGAATCATGAATGAACTGTGATTACGCCAAATTCAAGGACAGATAAGAAACAAACATGTATCAGTCTAGAAAGGGTTTCAAAGCCATTTCTAAGGCTTTGGAACTCCAGTGAACCATGGGGAGAGCCATTATCCACAAATGGAGATAACTTGGTACAGTGGTGAACCTTCCCAGGAGTGGCCGGCCTACAGAAATTACAGAAAGAGCATGACAACGACACATCCAGGAGGTCATAAAAGAACCCAGAACAACATCTAAAGAACTGCAGGCCTCAGGTAAGGTCAGTTTTCATGATTAAACAATAAGAAAGAGGCTGGGCAAAAATGGCATTCATGGGAGCTTTCCAGGGCCAAAGCCACTGCTGACCAAAAAGAACACAATGGCTCATCTCACATTTACCAAAAAACATCTTGATTATCCCCAAGACTTTTGGGCAAATATTCTGTGGACTGATGAGACAAAAATTAAACTTTTTGGAAGGTGTGCGTCCTGTTACATCTGGTATAAAACGAATACAGCATTTCATAACAAGAACATCATACCAACAGTCAGACATGGTGGTGGTAGCGTGATGGTCTGGGGCTGCTTTTGTAGCTTCAGGACCTGGACGCCTTATCATAATTGATGGAACCATGAATTCTGAGCTCTACCAGAAAGTACTAAAGGAGAATGTCCGGCCATCAGTTTGTGACCTCAAGCTCAAGTGCACTTGGGTTATGCAGCAGGACAATGATCTGAAACACAACAGCAAGTCCACCTCCAAAATGGTTCAAACAAAGCAAAATTTAGGTTTTGGTGTGGCCTAGTCAAAGCCCGGACTTAAAGCGGGATTCCACCCTAAAGTGGAACTCCCGCTTTTCGGAACCCTCCCCCCCTCCGGTGTCACATTTGGCACCTTTCAGGGGGGAGGGGGGTGCAGATACCTTTCTAAGACAGGTACCTGCACCCACTTCCGGGCATAAACTCCCACGGGAGTTTAGGCAGCTTCCTGTCCCGGCGCGCTGTCTGCCGGGACACACACGTGTCCCGGCAGACAGCGCTGAAGATTCTCATTGCGCTGCGCGACTCGCGCATGCGCAGTAGGGAAGCCACTTCCTGATCCCCTCACCAAGAATGGCGCCGGCTACAGCAGAGAGCCGATCGATCGTTCGGCCTCTGCTGCCGACACCGCTGGACCCTGGAACAGGTAAGTGTCCATTTTTTAAAAGTCAGCAGCTGCAGTATTTGTAGCTGCTGGCTTTTAAAAAAATTTCAGTACAGTCCCGCTTTAAATCCAATTGAGATGCTCTATCACTACCTTACACAGGCCATTCATGCTGGAAAACCCTCCAATGTGGCGGAATTAAAACAATTCTGCAAAGAAGAGTGGGACAAAATTGCTCCACAGCAACACTCATTGCCAGTTATCGCAAACGCTTGATTGCAGTTGTTGCCGCCAAGGGTGGCAAAACCAGTTATTAGGTTTAGGGGGCAATTACTTTTTCATATAAAGCCAGGCAGGTTTGGACAGCTTTTTTGCCTTAATAAATGAAACCATCATTAAAAAACTGCATTTTGTATTTACTCAGGTTATCTTTGTGTAATAATAAAATTAGTTTGATGATCTGAGTCAATTAAGTGTGACAAATATGCAAAGAAAATCAGAAAGGGGGCAAATACTTTTTCAGCATTGTATTTCTGCACGGATTGCACTTTTTAAAAGAACTTTTTCTGCATGGATAGCACTTCAAAGGAATCATCCGGATATTGAACTACACTACATATACTTTTATTGTTATGCTTTGTCATTTGTTATAGCAGATATTGTTGATTATATTGTATTGAGCACAGACAGCGCAGGAACTTCCCATACTAATTATTAAAGGAGTACAAACCTTTTTCTTGCAGCAGTCAAAACTTAATTTAATGTAAATTCATTTGAGCACACCACAGCATGGGGACACTTATAGAATTTAGCATTTCTACATGTTTAGAAATAAATGATCACTGCTCCCACCTATAACTGGCCTTTGCATCAAGGAGCACACGGAAGGGTGACGCATGTAACAAAACCAAAAGAAATTCCCAGCTCAACTCACCAGCCAGCAAACAATCGAATTGTCCTGTCTAACAGTTTGCATTAAACACAAAACAGAGGTTTAGTTTGCACACATTTGCAAATACATGCATAAGCTGCAGAGCCACTCCAAGGCACCCTGTTATTTTCTGCAGTCCTAACTCTATAAATATTAGAGCCTCCACAGTAGGGTTGCCACTTTTTCTTCAAGCCCAACCTAAACACTTTTTGAGGTGCACAGTATATTTTTTTTTAGTATACAATATGGAATTGTAACAGACCTGGGACATCTTTGGGCACTCCAAAGAGAATAGTAATGTGGCACGCATAGTGCCCACTCACCCTCCCGCCAGGCCCTGTTCCGAGCCACATTCCTGTCTGAATAATTGTCCAGGTTTCAGGTGGACTGAAACCTGGACAGGTGATTCAAAACCCGGACTGGCCAGGTGAATCCCAGGCAGGTGGCAAACCTACTCCACAATGGAAGCACATGCATAATAATGGTTAGATTGAGAGCAGGTGAGCCTGGAGGGAGCCCAGCCCTCCTAAAGGCACAGGGGCGCACTGGACTGAAATGTGTCCAGTGTGTCCCCTCACCAGTATTCCAACAGTACAAACACATGGTCACTGCCCCACCTATAACTGGCCTTTGCTGAAAGGAGCACATGGAAGGGCGACGCATGTAACAAAACCAAGAAAATTAGCATTTCTACATGTTCTCTATAACATAGCAAATCTTTACTTTTTGAGTTCAGGTCCACTTTAACCTCTTGCCGACCAGTAGCCGTCATTATACTGCGGCAGGTTGGCTCCCCTGCGCAAACCACCGTAGGTGTACGTCGGCCGATTTAAGAGCTGCCCATGACGCGACACTGTAGCTGATGCACATAGCCGGCGCCCGCGATGTCCGCCAGCAACCCACGATCGCTCCTCAGAGAGCCAGAATGGGGATCTGTCAATGTAAACAAACAGATCCTTGTTCTATCAGAGAAGTGGAAATAGTGATCAGGAACAGCGATCTCTCTCTATTCCCTGTCAGTACACTGCCCCCCCCCCCAGTTAGAAACACCTCCCTAGGGAACACTGAACCCCTTGATCGCCCCTTAGTGTTAACCCCATCCCTGCCAGTGACATTTATACAGTAATCAGTGGATATTTATAGCACTGATCGCTGTATAAATGTCACTGGTCCTAAAAAGTGTCCGATCTGTCCGACGCAACGTCGCAGTCCTGCTAAAAATCGTTGATCACTGCCATTACTAGTAAAAAATGAATAGTAAAAATGACATAAATATATCCCATAGTTTGTAGACGATATAAGTTTTGCGCAAACCAATCAATATACGCTTATTGTGATTTTTTTTTAACCTAAAATACATAGAATATATATTGGCCTAAACTGATGAATAAATTTGTTTTCTTTTAAAAAAAAATTGGGGATATTCATAAGCGTCCGCAGGTAGGGGCAAGGGGGGTCAAGTGCCCCCCCTGGAATCAGTGATCTGATCTTAAATTCAGCACAGTTGCGTCGGTATCGGGGTGCGGGCAGCCTGCACCTGGGTGCCACCATCAAGGTACTGTCAAGCCTCCCCATCAGTGTAGTGTGACTTAGGCTCTTTTCCTTGCTCAGTCCAGCAGAGAACTCGTGGTGCTATGACAGGAGAAAGGCAAGCTGTCAGAGGTTTCCCCTGCTTGCCCCCCTTTCTCCTGTCAGGGAGAAGAGACGGCGGCTCTCACCAGGTTCCCTGCCCAGCTTCCTGCCAGCTCCATTCCTTCCATATTGGCCATAACTGAGGGCCAATCAAAGGAGAGGAGAACATCATGGGACATGTAGTCTAAAAGATTGGTGGCCCCATTTTCCACAGGGAGGAGGCTACAGCTCGATCAAGAGAGAGATTGAGAGACTACAGCCTGGGAAAAAGCTGAGGGAGAGAGTGGTACAGGACAAAGAACGAGGAGTGTGCTGGGCGGAAGCCAGAGAGAGAGCCACGCTGCCCAGCGCCACTAGAGAAAGCCATGCTGCCCAGCACCACCCGAGAGAGAAAGACGGAGCCACTGCCAGGGTACAGACATGCTACACTACTGACCAGAGTCGCCCCTGGGAACCCAGAGTGAGCGATCATCCAGCCGGAGCGATCACTACTGTAGTTTTGCTGGGTCTGGTAAGAGGGCCTGTTGACCATTATCCATTACTTATCCTAGGGACTGTACTACTTCTCTGACCATGATAATGTGATAATGACATTGTCGCAAAGGGGTGGTGCATGGGTGACCCTAAAATTATGCCCCCCCTAAAAAAAGTTCTGCGACCACTCCCCAGTTTGAGGCCACCTGGGAGCCCTGGGCCCACCATTTTGGCATCTCAATGATTCCTGGAGGACAGCCTTAGTCACTTCAGCCCCTTCTGAGCATTTGCCTCTTGGTATGATGACATGTACATACCACTACACTACCCCTCTCCCCCCCCCCCCACTTTCCTCCTTCTCTTCCCTTTCACTTACTTACTTCTCTACCCAGCCCTTTCGACTATCGGGAACTCTCCCCGATTCTTTTGCAAACTGTATCTCTGTTTAGAGGGCTTTATAGTTGGGGAACTTACAATAAAAAAAGGAGTTCCTGTTCTCTTAAACTGTTAACTGTTTACTAAGATCACCCCAGGTTATCAGGGAGGGTCATATAATCGGAGAGGATTCACCTGGCACAGTCTGATCCCCTATGGGGTGCCGGCGTTTACTCTACGAACCCATTAGAATATCACACGCTACTTTAGATACATTTTCTGTAACAGTTTGAACTCTAACAATGTTCTGTTCCCAATCCGTACTGTTATGTTAATCCAACTATGCTTTTTTTCTTGGATTGCATCCAATTTCTCCAAACAATGTTGTGTTTTCATTTACTTTGAAAAATCAATAAAATCTTTGAAAGAAAAAAAAAGTTCTGCGGACGCCCATGGGGATATTTATTATAGCAAAAAGGTAAAAATATTGGGTTTTTTCAAAATTGTCGCTCTTTTTTTTGTTTATAGCGCAAAAAATAACACATCCAGGGAACACAGTTAACCCCTTGATCTCCCCCTAGTGTTAGTCCCACTAAAAATTACTGATTGCAGCCATTACCAGTAAAAACAATAAAAAAAAAAAATTAAAAGTCCCTAAATCTATCCCCTATTTTGTAGACTCTATAACTTTTGCGCAAACCAATCAATATAGACTTATTGGGATTTTTTTTTTACCAAAAATATATAGCATAATACATATTGGCCTAAACTGATGAAGAAATTTGATGTTTTACATTTTTTTTACTTTTTATTACAGCAGAAAGTAAACAATTTAGTTTTTTTTTTTTCAAAATTGTCGGCTTTTTTTATTTATAGCGCAAAAAAAAAAAAAAAAAAAAAAAACGCAGAGGTGATCAATAACCACAAAAAGAAAGCTCTATTTGTGTGAAAAAAAGGACGTCAATTTTGTTTGGGTGCAACGTCACACGACCAATTGTCAGTTAAAGTGACGCAGTGCCGTATTGTAAAAAAATGGCCTGGTCAGAAAGGGGGTAAATCCTTCTGGGGCTGAAGTGGTTAAGGGGGAACATCTTCTGGGGCTGAAGTGGTTAAAGTATAATACTACAAAGATAGTTGGACTTTCTGAATCAAGCACTCTGATTTTAGCTGCCGGTATGTATATTATTGGTACGAAAATATTTTCAACGTCTTTGAATGAAACCCCTCCAGATATTTCCACTATGTGCATACCAAGTCTCAGCCTCATTCGGGGGTGTCGATCGAGGTGCTGAGGCGGAGGCTTTATCTCCCTCTCTCTTACACACTAATTCTTTTATGTATGTGTCCAGTTTATGGCTGAGCTTCAGAATCGCAGCGTGCAGTGGGAGAGCAGAGCCAACACAAACCACCTCCGAACAGATGTGCAGAGCTCCTTGAAGTGGATGGGGTTCACTGGCTGCACACACTGGAGAAAAGGACTTAATTCATTATTTTTATCCACATGCAAAGACTGTTGTACTTCACGAGCGTGTTTATTTTATTTGTGAGTACTGTATAAAAAAAAAAAATATCTAAAAATGTACAGCTAAGTTCCCAATGGCATGCAACGATCAGCGGTCAAAGTCTTCCATGTCAACGTGCTTCTTTTTTTTTTTTCAATTTATTTGAAGTGTCACAGAGGTTTATTTACTAAAATTGGAGAGTGCAAAATCTGGTGTAGCTCCAAACCAATCAGCTTCCAGGTTCTATTTGCAAAGCTTAATTGAACAAGCTGAAGTTAGAAGCTGATTGACTACCAATGCGCAGCTGCACCAGATTTTGCACGCTCCAGATTTAGTAAATCAACCCCATGGTGACATTTTGTCCGCTTGCCGACCAGCCGCCGTCATTACATGGCGGCAGGTTGGCACGATCCCGCGAGCCGTCGTAGCTATACGTCGGCTCGCGGGATAGCAGGCGCGCGCACTCGCCCGCTGCACTGCGGGGGTGTGCCGATGCTCGTGGCCGACGGTCGCGATGACCCCCAGCCAAGAGCGATCGCGGGCACGAGATGCAGAACAGGGACGTGTGTGTGTGTCAACACTAGACATGTGCGCCGTCAATAAATTTGTTTTGTTTCGTTCCGTTTCGTATTAAAATTAAAGCGGAGCTGCACCCGCACAAAAAATATTAAAAGTCAGCAGCTACAAATACTGCAGATGCTGACTTTTAATAAATGGACACTTACCTGTTTCAGGTTCCAGCGGTGTAGGCAGAATGTGACGAGAGACCGATCGTCTCTCGCTGCCCCGCCGCCATCCTCTGTCAGGGAATCAGGAAGTGAAGACGCAACGTCTTCACTGCCCGGTTCCCTACTGCGCATGCGTGATTTGCGCTGCGCGCCTCTATTGGTCCCCGCTGTGTCCTGGGAACTGTGTTTCCCAAGTCACAATGGGGCAGCTCCGGATAGGGGCGGGGCACCTATACGGAAGTGGGTGCAGATACCTGTATTATACAGGTATCTGCACCCCCCTGAAAGGTGCCAATTGTGGCACCGGAGGGGGGGGGGGAATCCGATAAGCGGAAGTTTCACTTTAGGGTGGAGCTCCGCTTTAATTAGTATTTCGTAATTCCTGTCCGAAATTCAATTTGGATTCGTACGAAATACGAATTTTCGTTAACTTTTCGTAACAATTACGAATGTTCGTTATGATGAATTTATCATTATGAGGGGCTCCCACCATCCCTGTGCTGTGCTCATTGAGGGTCTCCCACCATCCCTGTGCTGTGCTCATTGAGGATCTCCCACCATCCCTGTGCTGTGCTCATTGAGGGGCTCCCACCATTCCTGTGCTGTGCTCATTGAGGGCTCCCACCATCCCTGTGCTGTGCTCATTGAGGGGCTCCCACCATCCCTGTGCTGTGCTGACTTCCTGGGCTTTTAACTTCATCATAACGAATAATCGTAATTAACGAACATTCTTATTTTGTCCGATTCTGAATCTCCCATCGACTACCAGTACCAGTCTCCCACTCCCATATTAAAAAAGGTAATTTTCCCAACCCTCACTCAGCAGCAGAAGAAAACCTCTGATTGGTCAACAAAACACCAGTCACGTTTCCGTTGTACCGGTATTTGGATCCAAAATTCGTAAACGAAATTTCGTATTTTGTACAAAATTTGGGAGCATAGCAATTCGTAATTCGGATCCTCCCGAATGTACAACTTTACGGAAATTCGTACGAATTTTCGATTCATACGAAACTAATCGCACAAGTCTAGTAAACACACAAATCCCTGTTCTGTTCTGAGAGGAGTGACAGATCGTGAGTTCCTAATCGCTAGTTACCACGATCTGTCATTTCCTCTAGGTCAGTCCCCCCCCACTGCAGTTAGAAACACACACAGGGAACACACTTAACCCCTTGATCGCCCCCTAGTGTTAACCCCTTCCCTGCCAGTGACATTTTTACAGTAATCAATGCATTTTTATAGCTCTGATCGCTGTATAAATGCCAATGGTCCCAAAATGCTGTCAAAAGTGTCTGATGTGTCCACAATAATGTCGCAGTCGCAGTCCTGATAAAAATCGCAGATCACCGCCATTACTAGTAAAAAAAATTAATACAAATGCTATAAATCTATCTATTTTGTAGACGCTCTAACCTTTGCGCAAACCAATCAATATACACTTATTGCGATTTTTTTTACCAAAAATATGTAGAAGAATATTATCGGCCTAAATTGAGGAAAAATTTACTTTTTTTAGAAAAGAAATTGGGATATTTATTATAGCAAAAAGTACAAAATATTGTGTTTTTTTCTAAATTATCACTCTTTTTTTGTTGATAGCGCAAAAAATAAAAACCGCAGAGGCGATCAAATACCACCAAAAGAAAGCTCTATTTGTGGGAAAAAAGGGATGTCAATTTTGTTTGGGTACAACGTCGCACGACCGCGCAACTGTTAAAGCGACACAGTGCAGAATCACAAAAAATTGCCCGGTCATTCAGCAGCCAAATCTTCCGGGGCTGAAGTTGTTATTTATGTCTCTGCACAGCAGTGGTGCAGTGTGTGGTGACATGTAATTAGGGTTGCCACCTGTCCAGGATTCACCCGGACAGTTGGGGTTTTGAATCATGTGTCCGCGTTTCAGTCCACCTGAAACCCGGACGCCTTATTCAGACCAGGCTGTGGCTCCCCAAGTAAGCGAGATAGTCATACACAAATCTGTTGCCGCTGCGGGCGGCATTTTGGGGGGCGGTTTGGCATCACTGAAAGGTGGGGTGATAATGTTAGCAAGAGCAATTTTGCCACACCCACTGGCACGCTCTGGGCGCTACATTGCTACTCCCCTTGGGGCACCGAAATGAGTCCCAGGTCTTTTATAATCCTATAGTGTTTACTGCAACAAAAAAAAAAAATTTAAATTGCCCTGCGCCGCAAAAGTGTTCGGGTTTGGCTTGAAGAAAAGGTGGCAACCCTACATGTGAGGCTAGCCAGTGTGCAAGCTGCATTGTGGTGTAAATGGGGCACATAGAAAACAATTGTTTTCTATGAACCTCATCGATTATCTATGTTTATCCAGTTCAGAAAAAGGGTAGTTCATTAGACATAGGGATCTGTTTATAAGGCATTTGTACGATGAATGTCACAAGCATTCGCGTAGGATGCACAAATATTCCCAATTTTCTGTAATAGAGGAATACCTATGACTGTCAGCGCCACCTGGTGGCCAAAATACTGTATTATTTTCTGAAATACCTTAAAGTGGTTGTAAACCAAAGCATTTCCCTCTATATTGTGTACTTTTCCCAAATACAGAACACTAAGGGATTGAATTTACTAAAGGCAAATAGACTGTGGACTTTGGAAAGTGCAGTTGCACTCTGCAAGGGCAGTTGCTCCAGAGCTTAGTAAATGAGGAAAAGCTTCACTTTGCAAAAGAATACCCAATCACACGCAAGGGAAATAAAAAAAAAACTGCTTTATTTGCTTGCACTTGATTGGATGATGGAAGTCAGCAGAGCTTCTGCTCATTTTATAAGCTCTGCAGCAACTGCACTTACAGAATGGAACTGCACTTTGCAAAGTGCATCATCTATTTGCCTTTAGTAAATAAACCTCACCTGCCCCACCCTATTAGATTGTAAGCTCTTCTGAGCAGGGCCCTCTTAATCCTCTTGTATTTCATTGTATTATAACTGTATTGTCTCCCTTTTATATTGTAAAGCGCTGCGTACACTGTTGGCGCTATATAAATCCTGTATAATAATAATAACCTCATCAAGTGTTCCTCTGCATGAGTCTTTTCTGACAAGTTTTCCTGACACCAAGAAGAAAAAAGGTGACAGGGGAGGGACCTCCAGCTGATTGACAGCCTGAGCTCTGTTCTTGTGTGCTGTGTGAAGGAGGGGGGGGGGGGGGGTCTCTTCCCTCCAATCAGCTCTCCTTATTGAGCTCTGAAGAGTGTAACTTTAGCTCCCCATCCCCTGCTTTTTGACAGCTCAGACAAACTGTATAAATGTTGGGTATTGAACGGAAGAGAAGATTACAGATAAACGGGTACAACTTATGTAGGAGGATTTGTCTCAGCTCTGTGCATCACCTGAGAACAGTCACTTCACTGGGTATATGTAAGGATTTACAACCACTTCAATGGAAAATAAATGAAGGGGAACATGCGATGCATTTTGGCCACTAGATGGCGCTGAAGATCTGTAGGAATCAATTTATTACAGAAAATACGGGGAAATGCACGCTGCCTGCAAAATGTTTGTGACATTCATTTCTTATACATAGACCCCTTTGTGTGAATGGGCCTTTATGATTTAGCACACCTCTTTAACATTTTATAATTTTATTTATGCATTATATACTTCATTTGAGGAGAGTTTTGCTGAGATTTTAACATGGAAAAATGTGCTTTGAAAATTATATTCAGCAGAAAGCAGAGAACCTCAGCAAAAATATGTACTGAGATGCAGTAAAGCACAACAAAAAATAAATTGGATGTAAATCTCGTAAATCATTTAAGTCAGGTCCAGCCTGGGTGAAAAAAAATCAAAATTCAGCAGCTACAAAAACAGCAGCTGCTGACTTTTAATATTAGGACACTTACCTGTCCAGGAGTCACTTACCTGTCCAGGGAGCCTGCAATGTCGGCACCCCAGCCGTTCTTCGAATCAACTCCCAGGTGCTGCCGCCGCCCTTCCTGGTAAGGCTGCTTTCACACTGGGGCGGTTTGCAGGCGCTATTGCGCTGAAAATAGCGCCTGCAAATCGACCCGAAACAGCTGCTGCTGTGTCTCCAGTGTGAAAGCCCTGAGGGCTTTCACACTGGAGCGGTGCGCTAGCAGGACGGTAAAAAAAGTCCTGCTAGCAGCATCTATGGAGCGGTGAAGGAGCAGTGTATTCACCGCTCCTATACCGCTCCTACCCATTGAAATCAATGGGACACCGCGGGGATACCGCCGCTGCAGCGGCGCTTTGCGGAGGTTTTTAACCCTTTTTTCGGCCGCTAGCGGGGTCGTTTTAACCCCCACATACCGCGGCTAAAACGATGGTAAAGCAGCGCTAAATATAGCGCTGCTTTACCGTCGCCGCCCGCACCGCCCCAGTGTGAAGCCGGCCTAAGGGAACACAGCGGGTTCCCTACTGCACATGCATGAAGCACGCTCTGCTTTCTAATTGGTGGGGGAAGGAGGAGGAGGGCCTGAAATTCTGGGAGATCGGGCCGAGGCCCAACTACAGAAGTGGGTAAGGGGACCAGTCAAAAACAGGTCCTCCACCCTGAAAGGTGCCAATGTAGCACCGGAGGGGGGGGGAGTATATAAGCGAGAGTTCCACTTTTGGGTGAAGCTCCGCTTTAACATTAAAATGTAATTTTCAATCCTTTTAAAACCTTCAACGGTCCAAAAAAAATTAAATAAGTAAAATAATACTTGGTTATCCTCTCATGAATATCCTTCTTCAGACACTTAATGTTTTACGGTGACAACACCCTGTTGCTGTCTTTCCAATTGCTCTTTTGTGTTGTCACCCTGTCACATGCACTTCTGATAGAGACTAAATGGCCATGCCAATGTTCATTGTACTGGTGTGTTCTACTGTTGTCCCCATCAGGAAACCCACCCTGAGCAATGTTATGGAGTAGACATGTGCACTGACAAAAAATTTGTTCGTTTTCGTTTCAAAATCCTTTTTTTTTTTTAATTTCCAATTTTTTTAATTACCAAATTTCCGAATTTTTGAATTTTTTGAAATTCCAAATTCAGAATTTCCGGAATTTCGAATTTCGAAATTTTCTAATTTCCAAATTTTCGAATTTTCGAATTTCCAAATTTTCTAATTTCCAAATTTTCGAATTTTAAAATTTCCGAATGTCTAATCTTTGAATTTCTAATTTCCAAATTTTCTAATTTCCGAATTTTCTCATTTCCGAATTTTCTCATTTCCGAATTTTCTAATTTCAAAATTTTCTAATTTCCGAGTTTCCAATTTGCAAATTCCAAATTTCCGAATTTCAAATTTTCAAATTTCCGATTTTTTGAATTGTAGAATTTTCTGAATTTCGAATTTCCAAATTTTCTAATTTTAAAATTTCCGAATGTCAAATCTTTGAATTTCGAATTTCCGAATTTTCTAATTTCCAAATTTTCTAATTTCCAAGTTTCCAATTTGCAAATTTAGAATTTTCAAATTTCCGAATTTTCAAATTTCCGAATTTTCAAATTTTCGAATTTTCGATTGTCTGAATTTTCGAATTTTCGAATTTTCGAATTTCAAATTACGAATTTTGGAATGTTCATCTGTTGCCTGTTGTGTCATACAGCCATCATTGTGTCTACATCACTCTCATCATTTGCCCAACAGGCCGTGGCCAGCAGACCCAACAGGCCAGCAGGACCCACATTCCATGGTAAGCTCCCAGCAGGACCAAAAGGCCATGGCCAGCTCCCAGCAGGACTCACAGGTCAGTGGCCAGCAGGACATAAAGGCCATGGCCAGCTCCCAGCAGGACTCACAGGTCAGTGGCCAGCAGGACATAAAGGCCATGGCCAGCTCCCAGCAGGACTCACGGGTCAGTGGCCAGCAGGACCAAAAGGCCATGGCCAGCTCCCAGCAGGACCAAGAGAGTTGAGGGCTATTTTGAGGATACTGGGAACTGGGGCAGGGTAAATGGGGTGTATGGGGGCAGGGGTAGATGGGATGGGGGGGTCAGCTGGGGTTGTCACGGTCTCTCACAGCTGCCAGTTCAGCTCAACAGGTCCTGTCCTGGGGTCAAGTAAAGTTGCAGCCAGCGCTCAGCCCCGCAGTCCAAGCCAGTAACATCACGTGCGTCCCGACTCTCTGGCACGCCCTGCCTGCCTCCAAGATCCGGAAGTTGTAGTTTCCTTGCTGGCAGTCCTGCTTTCAGTTCTCCACCCAGTGGGAGCTTGAGCATGACCGCAGACTACAACTCCCAGAATGCAACAGCGCTGTCAGCTAGTTTGGCGGCCGTGCCCCCGGCCCGACTTCCACAAGAACAAAGAAGAAAATCATCAACAGCCGCCGGCTATTTTAAATATAAGTTATTGTGGCCTGGGGGGGGGGGGGGGGCAATTGCCCACAAGAGAAGTATGGCCAAAAAAAAGCTGTAGTGGCTCAAACTACCACTAGATGTCAGCATGCTACAAAACAATGCGGTTCAATACAGCAACAGATGCATTTAGGTGGAACAGAACAACAATTCTTTAACAAACTAAAAACCACCTAGTTATGATTTATTCTACTTTATTCATTTGTTCGTCTTTAGTTACCAAACCATTTGGAATCTGGTTTGAGAAATGACTCAATATGAAAATAATATGAGCATTTGCCGGTTAATTTGCAGTAAGGATGCATGGCATATAGTACATAGATAATGCAACATTCTATACTGATACTGAGCTGGATTTTCAGCCTAATGATATTAAAATATGCAGCAGATTTCAGACTTATCTAACTGTCATCTGTCTGCGGCTGTTAAGAGAGAAGATTATGTACTGTCCCTGGTAACCGTGCCAGGCCCAAGGCTTTGCCTGTTTAGCCTCATTTCCAGTTCATCTTCCTCTCCGTTATCAAAGTACAGCTATGAAATTAACTCCGCTTATCTAGAAGAAGAGCTTACATCTCACAGCTAGATTTCAATGCTGGGCCAATGTAATAGAGAGAGGGAGGGAGGCGCACCTAAGTGCAATATTATAAAGTTATTTTAATAGCGCAAACAAAAATGCACTTACAGAAATGAAGGTATCATAGGCATATCTGCCAGGTAAAAGATCCTCCAGGAGAAATATGTTTTTTTCCCCAGCGATCAGCTGTATTTTTATATTTTATTATCCATCCCATAGAGATTTTTTATGTGTGTGTGTATATATATATATATATATATATATATATATATATATATATATATATTTTTTTTTTTTTTTATATATATATATAATTTCTTGTACAAATTTCTAGATAATATATTTTCATATCTATGTTTTTTATGTATGTATTTTTCTCTGTATATATATATATATACATATATATATATATATATATATATATATTTTTAATTTATTTAATTTTTTGTAAAATTTTCTATATAATATATTTTTATATCCATGTTTTTTATGTATGTATTTTTCTCTGTATATATATATATATATATTTTTTTTTATAATTTTTTTAATTTTTTGTAAAATTTTCTATACAATATATTTTTTTATATCTATGTTTTGTATGTATGTATTTTTCTCTGTGTATATATATATATATATATATATATATATATATATATATATATATATATACATAATTTTTTTCTTTATTTAATTTTTTGTAAAATTTTCTATATAATATATTTTTATATCTATGTTTTTTATGTATGTATTTTTCTGTGTATATATATATATATATATATATATATATATATATATATATATATATATATATATATATTTCTCATATATATTTTTTAATTTAACATGTGTCCATCCGTCGGGATATATATATATATATTTTTAAATAACTTTATAATATTGCACTTAGGTGTGCCTCCCTCCCTCTCTCTTTTACATTGCTCACAGAGTACCTTGGATACACTCTGGGGATGGCCTGCACCTGAAATTTTCCTAAAGCGTATATGGACAAATTCCAATCAAAACAAAAAAGACAATATCAAACTGAACTATCGTATATACTCCAGTATAAGCCGACCCGAATATGAGCCGAGGCACCTAATTTTACCACAAAAAACTGGGAAAACTTATTGACTCGAGTATAAGCCTAGGGTGAGAAATGCGCAGCTACTGTAAGTGGAAAAGAGGGTCAACAATGCCCATTCCAACTTTGGGGCCCCATATCTCGGGGTTACTTGGTGCTAGGAACCCCAATTATGTTGGATATGTTGTAATCTAATTCCACTGGGTTTGCACACCAAATTTGGGGTTCCTAGCACCAAGTGGCCCCGAGATCCAGGTCCCCAAAGTCGGGTGGGAAAATGTCATTCTCTGCTGCAGAAAAGTGCTTGACTCAAGTATAAGCCGAGGGGGGCACTTTTAGCACAAAAAAAGTGCTGAGAAACTCGGCTTATACTCGAGTATATACGGTATATCACAGGCGTTCTCATCGTCGTGCGCTGGGTAAACCCTTTCTTCTCAATGCTGGGCCAATGGTTGATTTTCATGAAAGGAAATAAGAAAAAAATAAAGATATGATTCAGATGGAAGATCGTTAGAACTGCTGAGTCGGTTTTATTTAACCAGTTCCAGTCCAGACCAATTCTGATATATCTGTTATACATGTAAAAAATCAGCAGGTTTTTTGCTAGAATATAACTTAAAAGCCCCAAATATGATATATTTTTTTTTAAGCAGAGACCCATGAGAATAAAATGGTTGTTGTTGCATTTTTTTAATGTCATACAATATTTGCATATACACTTTAATAAGTTTTAGTGATCTCAAACATAATATAATAGCAGCTTTTTTGGTAAAACATAAAAGATGATGTTAGGCCGAATAAATAGATACCTAAAATGTCACTCTTCAAAATTGTGCACACTAGGAGCCAAACGACGGCACCTAAAAATGTCCATGGCCAACGCTTTAAAGGAGAAGTCCAGCCTGAGCTTTTTAGGCTGGGCTTCTCCTCTGGGTCACAGGAGTGCACTTAGTTTTGCTCTCCTGTCACCCGTTTTCAGCAGAGAGCAGTCTGAAGTCCGCTCTCTGCTGACGTCACTGCAATCAGTCGAGGCACCGCGTCATCCCGACTTCTGGAGTCTGGATCCATCAGCTGCCTTGACTGATGGCAGTCTCAGCGTCTCAGTGAGCCGTTTGGTGCAGCTAGCTGCCATAACCCCCGGTACCCTCTTCTTCAGCCAGTGGTCCGCTTTCAGATAAAAGTGGTCTCTGCGGCGGATTCGCTGCAAGATCACTTTTGTCGCGGTGAGAGAGTGATTCCCCCTCCAGTGCCCTCCGCCGCTTACCGGAGCTGTCGGCAGTGGCGGAGGCGATCGGATGTTGCTCCTTCCTTGGCATGGAGACGAGTGAGGGGAAGATGGCCCACCCATCTCCATACCATTGCAGGGCGGAAGCAACGTCAAAACGTCACTTCCGCCCATTTTTTTTTTTTTTAAATGACAATTTTTTTTTATTGCATTTTAGTGTGAATATGAGATCTGAGGTCTTTTTGACCACAGATCTCATATTTAAGAGGACCTGTCATGCATTTTTTTTTATATTACAAGGGATGTTTACATTTCTTGTAATAGGAATAAAAGTGACAGAATTTTTTTTTTTTTTTAAAGAACAGTGTAAAAATAAAAATATAAAAGTTAAATAAATAAGAAAAACTTTTTTTTTAAATGCGCCCCCTCCCGCCGAGCTCGCGTGCAGAAGCGAACGCATACGTGAGTAGCGCCCGCATATGAAATCATGTGTTCAAACAACACATGTGAGGTATCGCCGCAATCAGTATAGCGAGAGTAATAATTATAGCCCTAGACCTCTGTAACTCAAAACATGCAACCTGTAGAATTTTTTAAATGTCGCCTATGGAGATTTTTTAGGGTAAAAGTTTGTCGCCGCCATTCCACGAGCGGGCGCAGTTTTGAAGTGTGACATGTTGGGTATCAATTTACCCGGCATAACATTATCTTTCACAATATAAAAAAAAATTGGGCTAACTTTACTGTTGTCTTATTTTTTTATTCAAAAAAGTGTATTTTTTCCAAAAAAAAAGTGCGCTTGTAAGCCTGCTGCGCAAATACTGTGTGACAGAAAGCATTGCAACGACCGCAATTTTATTCTCTAGGGTGTTAGAGAAAAAAATGTATAATGTTTGGGGGTTCTAAGTAATTTTCTAGCAAAAAAAAAAATCAGTTTTTAACTTGTAAACAACAAATCTCAAAAAGAGGCTCGGTCCTTAAGTGGTTAAACAAGCTAAAGTTAAAAGCTGATTGGCTACCATGCACAGCTGCACCAGATTCTGAGTGTCGCTGTTTTAGTAAATCACCCCCATACTGTATACTGCTTACAGAGCATAAATAAAATCATATTGCCAATATTGTGATCTACCAGTAGGTGGTAGTATAATACCAAAAAAAAAAATATTCAAAAAGCACTTTTTTTCCAACAGCATTTGTTCTGTTGCACTAGATGCTAAAAAAAAAAAAGAAAGGCAATAAATGAGGAATACATTTGAGAGAAAAAAAAAAGTTAATTATATAGAAGTCTAGTAAAGGCAGTTCCTTTTACAGGACACCAAAGCACCTGGCCTTGAGGACCAATCAGTATTGCAGGAGATGTCATATAGACACGTGAATCATCCTAATAATGCTTTGAGAAACCTGTATATTTTATTTCATGTTTATTCGTTTTAAAGTCTGAAAAATCTCGACGTGCCCCAGCTGAGTTATACAGTACCTTGTTTTGCAGAACAAATTGGGCCTTCATGTGATGGTAAATGTTAATGAATATCTCCTGATTTTTTTTTATTTATTTTTTAAGCAAAGGAAAAATGGCTCAAAATTGGAAAAAAATTTTACTTAAGCTGTATATGTATATGCCATATGCCATGTATATGCCATTACTGTGACCCACCACCCAAAATCAACCCAAAAATTAATTTCCCTAATCCCGATGCGCATTATAATACCACATATGTGTACAATGTTTGTTATTTGTACCTGTAAAAGTGCAATTTTTTAAAAATATTCTACCAAAACACTGACAGTAAGGGATATATATATATATAGATATACACAGTATCTCACATTTTTGTAAATATTTTATTAGATCTTTTCATGTGACAACACTGAAGAAATGACACTTTGCTACAATGTAAAGTAGTGAGTGTACAGCTTGTATAACAGTGTATATTTGCTGTCCATTTTTGCTTGTTGCAGAACTTTAGCTCTGACTCGGTCAGACCTTTGCAGAGAGACCACTGCTTCTACACAGAAGGTGCTTCTGTACAGCATGCTGGCACGGGACAGGCTTTTTTTTATTTTATTTTACTAACTTAGGTTGTGGCTGTTTTCTACAGAAAATAAACTGAGACTTTTCAGACATTTTATTTTTATGCCCATTGAATGTACTTACCTGATTTAACCACTTGAGGTCTGCGCTATAGCCGAATGACGGCCACAGCGCGGACCTGAATTTCAGGAAGGCCTTCATAGGACGTCCTCCCCTTTGGGCGCTCCCTGCGCGCCACCTGTAGGACACGCGTGGCGCGTGCTGTGATCACTGAGTCGCCGAGACTTGGGTGATCAACGATCCGAGTAAGGGGCCGACCCCGGCCCCTTACCACGTGATCAGCTGTCAGCCAATGACAGCTGAGCACATGATGTAAACAAAAGCTCGGTAATCATTTTTTTTCCTCCTCACGCTGACAGTGTGAGGAGAAAAAAAAGCTGATCTCGGCTTATGCTCAAGGGACATCGGTCCCGAAGAGGAAGGAGGCACGTCTGCCTCCTCCTCTGTGCCTGCCAGTGCCACCTGCCATTGCCAACTGCCAGTGCCCACAGTGCCCACCACTGCCACCTATCAATGCCCATGAGTGCCACCTACCAATGCCCACAAGTGCCACCTATCAATGCCCACCAGTGGTGCCAATCAGTGCCTCATCAGTGCCACCTAGCAGTGCTGCCTTTCAGTGTAACCCATCAGTGCCCATCACTGCCACCTATCAGTGTCCATCACTGCCAGCTATCAGTGCTACCTATTAGTGCCACTTCTCGGTGCCCACCAATGCCACCTATCAATGCCCTTAAGTGCCACCCATCAGTGCCACCTCTCAGTGTCATCTCTCAGTGCACACCAGTGCTGCCTATCAGTGCCCACCAGTGCCGCCCTATCGGTGCCCATCAGTGCCGCCCTATCGGTGCCCATGAGTGCAGCCCATCAGTGCAGCCCATCAGTGCAGCCCATCAGTGCCCATCAGTGCAGCCCATTAGTGCAGCCCATCAGTGCAGCCTATCGGTGCCCATCAGTGCAGCCTCATCAGCGTACATCAAAGAAGGAGAAAATGACCTGTTTGCAAAATTTTATAACAAAATATAAAAAAAGAAATATTTTTTTTAATTCATTTTTTTTTATTTATTTTTTAACAAAAAATAAAAACAGCAGAGGTGATCAAATACCACCAAAAGAAAGCTCTATTTGTGGGGAATAAATGTGGGTAAAGTGTTGTATGACCGCGCAATTGTCATTCAAAGTGCGACAGCACTGAAAGCTGAAAATTGGTCTTGACAGGAGGGGGGTTTAAGTTCCCAGTAAGCAAGTGGTTAAACCAAAATATTGATTGGGGAGTTGAGAAATGCATGAGCCCATTTGTTGAAGGAAATTTCACATCTCTGATAGCTGTCAGTTTTGGCTTAGATTCATGAGTGGGATTGGACAGATAAATTCTAATGCAACAACATAAATGTTAATATGTATGTAATATTATGATATTAATTATGAACTCCTGCACATCCTCTCTGCCCAATCATAGCCCCATTTGGTCCCACTTTTTGAATGTGGATTCATATTAGACACCATGAATTACTGTGCTCAGCATCTCTGTCCCTGTTTACAGTTCTACATAAAAAGTGAAGCTGCAGTACTGACTTTCGCCAGCAGGTGACAGTGCAGGCAAATCTGGAAGTGTGAAATAGCACCCAATCCAGAAGTAAAATTGTCCAAATCAGACAAATTGGAGAAATATTTCAGTCTAGAACATTTCCTTCAAACAGAAACTAACATGGCAGATTACTAGTTGTAAGTGTAAAACCAAAGGCTGACATATACAGTATACTTTAACTATACAGAGCCTTGAAAAAGTATTCATACTCATCGACATTTTCCACATTTTGTCATGTTACAACCAAAATATTTTGGTTGAATTTTTAGGATTTTATGTGATAGACCAACACAAAGTGGCACATAATTGTGAAGTGGAAGGAAACTGATAAATGGTTTTCAAATTGTTTTACAAATAAATATGTGAAAAGTGTGGGGTGCATTTGTATTCAGCCCCCTTTACTCGGATACCCCTAACTAAAGTTTACTGGAACCAATTGCCTTCAGAAGTCACCTAATTAGTAAATAGAGTCCCCCTGTGTGTAATGTAATCTCAGTATAAATACAGCTGTTCTGTGAAGTCCTCAGAGGTTTGTTAGAGAACCTTAGTGAACAAACAGCATCATGAAGGCCAAGGAACACACCAGACAGGTCAGGGATAACGTTGTGGAGAAGTTTAAAGCAGGGTTAGGTTATAAAAAAAATATCCCAAGCTTTGAACCTCTCACGGAGCACTGATCAATCCATCATCCACAAATGCAAAGAGTATGGCACAACTGCAAACCTACCAAGACATGGCCGTCCACCTAAACTGACAGACCGGGCAAGGAGAGCAATAATCAGAGAAGCAGCCAAGAGGTAACTCTGGAGGAGCTGCAGAGATCCACAGCTCAGGTGGGAGAATCTGTCCACAGGACAACTATTAGTCGTGCAAATCGGGCCTTTATGGAAGAGTGGCAAGAAGAAAGCCATTGTTGAAAGAAAACCATAAGAAGTCCCATTTGCCATTTGCCATGTAGGAGACACAGCAAACATGTGGAGGAAGGTGCTCTGGTCAGATGAGACCAAAATGTAACTTTTTGGTCTAAAAGCAAAACACTATGTGTAGCGGAAAACCAACACTGCACATCACCCTGAACAAACAATCCCCACTGTGAAACATGGTGATGGCAACCACATGTTGTGGGGATGCTTTTCTTCAGCAGGGACAGGGAAGCTGGTCAGAGTTGATGGGAAGATGGATGGAGCCAAATACAGGGCAATCTTAGAGGAAAACTTGTTAGAGTCTGCAAAAGACTTGAGACTGGGGCAAAGGTTCACCTTCCAGCAGGACAATAACCCTAAACATACAGCTAGAGCTACAATGGAATTTACATAGTTACATAGTAGGTGAGGCTAAAAAAAGACACAAGTCCATCAAGTCCAACCTATGTGTGTGATTATATGTCAGTATTACCTTGTATATCCCTGTATGTTGTGGTCGTTCAGGTGCTTATCCACCGCCTGTGGAAGGGAATTCCACATCCTTGCCGCTCTTACAGTAAAGAACCCTCTACGTAGTTTAAGGTTAAACCACTTTTCTTCTAATTTTAATGAGTGGCCACGAGTCTTGTTAAACTCCCTTCTGTGAAAAAGTTTTATCCCTATTGTGGGGTCACCAGTACGGTATTTGTATATTGAAATCATATCCCCTCTCAAGCGTCTCTTCTCCAGAGAGAATAAGTTCAGTGCTCACAACCTTTCCTCATAACTAATATCCTCCAGACCCTTTATTAGCTTTGTTGCCCTTCTTTGTACCCGCTCCATTTCCAGTACATCCTTCCTGAGGACTGGTGCCCAGAACTGGACAGCATACTCCAGCCGCCACTGCACCTGAGGTCGGTCACTTCACTGAGTATATGGAAGGGTTTACAACCACATTACAGCACAGCTCCCAACTGTCCCTGATTTCAAGGGACTGTCCCTGATTTGGAACAAAGTCCCTCTGTCCCTCTTTCCTCCTCGTTTGTCCCTCATTTTGGTCTGATCTGATGCACTTTTTATCTTTCAAAAACAGTTCCCAGTGCTAAACCTTTCATCCAGTTTCTAAATTGCTGCATCTGTAAATTTCCATAGCCAGTATAAAGAAATAGCAGTGGTAAAAAAAAAGTACTCGTGGGTTTAACAGATCATTTTTTGTTCAATTCTCCTTTAAGGGGGCGTGACAGGGGGTGTGTCCTATGCCTACATACTTTTGCTAATAGGTGTCCCTCGTTCCCATCTCAAAAAGTTGGGAGGTATGCAACTCTAAAATTTTGGATTTCCTGTCTTTTTCTTTTTTCATGACAAGTACAAATAGGAGGGGTGAATGTCCCCAATGGGGACACAGACAGCAAAAAAAAAAAAAAGATTTGACAGAAGATCTAACCCTTCCTTACTCTATGTAAAATTGAAAATAAAAAGTTTTGCTTGCAGAAACACTTGACTGATTATACTGCTGACCTTTCCTCTCAGTCTAATGCCCCATACACACGGTCGGAAATTCCGACCACAAAATCCGTCGGATTTTTTCCGACGGATTTTGTCCGACACTGGTGTTGTATACACACGGTCGGACAAAGTTGTCGGAAAATCCGATCATTCTGAACGTGGTGACGTTTGTTGCGTACGACGGAACTACGTAGAGGCTAGTAGCCAATAGCTTTGGTCTTGTAATTTGATCTGAGCATGCGTGGCACTTTGTCCGTCGGAATTCGCTACACATGATCGGAAAAAGTCCGATCGGACTTTGTTGTCGGAAAATTTGAGAGCAGGAGATAAAACTTTGTCCATCGGAAAATCCGACGGAAAAAGTCCGATGGAGCCTACACACGGTCGGAATTTCCGACAACATTGTCCGATAGGACATTTTCCGTCGGAAAATCCGACCGTGTGTACGGGGCATAAGTCTTTGTGTACTGGGGGATTATGGAAAGCTAATGTAAAGACAGAGTTCCAGTACTTATACTTGTGTTTTGAAAAAAAATACATAAATGTCAGTAGCTGCTGATGAATAAAAACCAATAAGCTCTTTTACATGCCTCCCAACATTTTGAGATGGGAATGAGGGACACCTACTAACAAACGTATGTAGGGATAGGACACGCCCCCTGCCACACCCCCTTAAAGGAGAATTAACCAAAAAAAAGGTTCATTAAATCCACAAGGACTTTTTTTTTACCACTACAATTCCTTTATATTGGCTTTTAAAATTTACAAATGCAGCAATTTATCATTTGGATGAAAGGTTTAGCACTGGGAAACACTTTTTGAAAGATAAAAAGTGCATTTTATATACAACTATATAGCTCAGACCAAAATGAGGGACAAATGAGGAGGAAAGAGGCACAGAGGGACATTGCTCCAAATCAGGGACAGTCCCTCAAAATCAGGGACAGTTGGGAGTTATGGGTTAATTGTTTGTTTTGTTATTGTTTTAGTGCTAACCCCTTCCCACCCAGCCCCAGCATCCTTTGAAGTGGGTCTCTAAGCCCAGAGTGATGGGAAGGACTGCTCACGTGCGTCCCGCCAGCGTCCAATCATTACTAGAAACCAGAAGCTGTCTTTGACCCCTCAGTCGCTGTGCTGGGAGCGCGCAGTGAGCATGCTCTTAGCACAGAAACCTCTCCCACTCATAGACTCATGAGTGCGTTGTGTGGGCATCAAAGTCCACTCTCTATGTCCTCGCACATATGTGGCACATAGTTCAAAAGATATTGTCATTGGGCCCTGGAAGCTCCCCCTCCCGACCCATTGATATACCCTTCCACTGTTCAACAATCAGAGATAGAAGTCCAAACCCTTTGTATGTTCTGTGTTGGATGGTGTCAGAGCTTACACAGGGTTGAGTATGTCCTCCCTTCTGCCACCAGTGTTTTGGGTCTTTCATGCTTTAAAGTATAACTAAAGGCAAAACTTTTTTTTCCCATTTTGGATGAAGTGGAGAGGTATTGAAACATCCATCAGTTTTTATTGCGGTATGTGCCCCTGTCAGGGCTGGACTGGGACAAAAATGTGGCCCTGGACTTCATCCAAACTGGCCCACTTTAATTTTGCAAACAAGCACAAAAACAGACTATACGCATTTGTGCAAAAAAACATAAGTAGCATAACATAAGGAGTCCTCACTAACCTCTTTTATTATTTCACTTATGCCCCGTACACATGATCGGAATTCTCGTCGGAAAAGACTCTGAGGGTTTTTCCGACGGAATTCCGCTCAAGCTGTGTTGCCTACACACGATCACACCAAATTCCGACGGTCAATAACACAGCGGCATAAAACACGTTCGACAGCACTGTAAAAGGGAAGTTTAATGCTTCTGAGCATGCGTTGAATTGTTTCCGAGCATGCGTCGGAATTTTGCGTGCCGGAATTGCATACACACGATCGGAAAATCCGATAGAAAGGTTTTCCGTCGGAAAAATTGAGAACAGGTTCTCAATTCAAAGTCCGTCGGAAATTCCGACAGAAAAAGACCGTTGGGCATACACACGGTCGGAAAATCCCATGAAAAGCTCCCATCGGACTGTTTCATCGGAAATTCCGACCGTGTGTACGCCGCATTATTCTCCTCTGTATTTTTCTCATCCTTCTCACATCACTGCGGGAAGTTGAGGGCGAGCCACGCAGTCTTTACTTTGACAGGCTCTCACTGAAACCGGCCCACTGAGCCTTCGGCCTACCGCTAAACTCCCTTTAGTGCAGATGGCAAGTACATGCCTGGCCCCTGTTATGCCGCATACACACGTGCAGACTTTTGCCGGCGGACTTAGTCCAGCGGACAATCCCGCGGGACTTTCCAGCTGGGTCCGCTGGACTTTCCGAGCGTGTGGACTTGCCCACACACGCACGGACTTCTCCGGCGGATAATCCGCCGGCCAAAAGTCCGCGGGACTTTTGAAAATGAACGGACTTGCCCACACACGGAGCAGTCCGTTCATTTCGAACGTAACTTCAGGTACGTAGCTAGCGTAGGCAGTGCCGGCGCGCTAGCTCCGTGACCTGGCATGGATTTAAAGGGACTCCCCACGCTGAAAAAACGGCGTGGGAGTTCCCCCAAATCCATGTCAGACCCTCATCCGAGCACGCAGCCTGGCAGGCCAGGAAAGGGGTGGGGACGAGCGAGCGCCCCCCCCCCTCCTGAGCCGTACCAGGCCGCGTGCCCTCAACATGGGGGGTGCCCTGGGGAAAGGGGGGCCGTGCGGCCCCCCCACCCCAAAGCACCTTGTCCCCATGTTGATGAGGACAAGGGCCTCTTCCCGACAACCCTGGCCGTTGGTTGTCGGGGTCTGCGGGCGGGGGCTTATCGGAATCTGGGAGCCCCCTTTAATAAGGGGGCCCCCAGATACCGGCCCCCCACCCTATGTGAATGAGTATGGGGTACGATGTACCCCTACCCATTCACCTAAGGTGTAAAATGTAAAGTACAAAAACACACACACTTTTGAAAAAATATTTTATTGCACTGCTCCGGGGTCTTCTTCCGTCTTGGGGGTCTTCTCGCCAGACTCCCCCGCCATTTACCAAGCTCTTTTACCGAGCGGGGGAAGTCCGGCTACCTTCTTCGTCGTCGCCGCCGTCTGGGGGTCTCGATCCGTCTTCGGGGGTCTTCCGGGGGTCTCTTCTGTTCTTGCGGCGGTCGTCGTCTTCTGCGCCGTCGGCGCCGCCTTCTTCTTCTTGTCCTTCTTCTTGTTCTTCTTCTTCTTCCGATGTTGACCCGACGCTCTCTCTGCCCGGAATGCCTGTGCCGCGCTGCGCTGGGACTTATATAGGGGCATGGGGACAGGGTCACATGCTCATGTCACATGGTGACCCCGCCCCCTTGTGTTGTCACAGTCCCGGAGGATGCTGGGACTGTGACATCAACATGGGGACAAGGTGCTTTGGGGTGGGGGGGCCGCACGGCCCCCCTTTCCCCAGGGCACCCCCCATGTTGAGGGCACGCGGCCTGGTACGGCTCAGGAGGGGGGGGGTGCTCGCTCGTCCCCACCCCTTTCCTGGCCTGCCAGGCTGCATGCTCGGAAGAGGGTCTGACATGGATTTGGGGGAACCCCCACGCCGTTTATTCGGCGTGGGGAGTCCCTTTAAATCCATGCCAGGTCACGGAGCTAGCGCTGCGGCATTTACTGCCTACGCTAGCTACGTAACCTGAAGTCACGTGCTAAATGAACGGACTTGCCGATGAGCGGCAAGTCCGTTCATTTCAAAAGTCCCGCGGACTTGCCTACTAACGGCGGGATTGTCCGCCGGACTGCCAAGTCCAGCGGATAATTTTAAAACCAAACTTAAAACTTTGGCGCCAAAAAGTCCGCCGGACTTTGGCGCCAAAAAGTCCGCCGGCGCCCACACACGAGGGGATTATCCGCTGGACTTCAGTCCAGAGGATAATCCCGCGGGATTGTCCCTTCGTGTGTACGCGGCCTTAGGGAGACTCCCGCTCTCTATTTGTCGTGTTTACCATTATCTTTGAAAGTGAAAGTAAAGAAAATCCCAAATTTTGGGTTAATAGAGGACAAATAGTTCTGGTGACCCGGGGGGTCCTCAAGGAATTCCCTTCATTTTCAGGGATTCACTTCCTGTTTGGCAATGGACCAGTAAGTGAAAGCAAATCTCTGCAATGGGATACAGATGGTGACAAAAAAAAATGACGCGGTTATAACTCTCCCTTGCTCTATCCAAAAAAAAAGTTTTGCCCATAGTTCTACTGCAACCACTAGCCGATCAGCCAACGTCATTCTACTGCGGCAGGTCGGCTCTTCTGCAAATCGCAGTAGCTGTATGTCGGCCCTTTAAACAGCTAGAGCAGGGAGCCGATGCACGTGGCCATGTGCGATCGCAAGTACGTGAGAGAGAACTGGCATTTGTGTGTGTAAACGCACAAATCCCGGTTCTGACGGGAGAGGCAAGACAGATTGTCTGTTCCTACTAGCTAGGAACAATGATCTGGCTTCTCCTCCAGTGAGTCACATCCCCTCCACAGTAAAGCCCCATACAAACGCGCGGATTATCCGAGGACCAGGTCCGTCGGACCATGTCCGTCATACTTTGTCTGATGTTGGTTTTGCGTACACACGGTCAGACAAAGTTGTCGGAAAATCCGATCATTCTGAACGTGGTGACGTTTGTTGCCTATGACGGGACTACGTAGAGGCAAGTAGCCAATAGCTTTGGTCTTGTAATGTGATCTGAGCATGCGTAGCACTTTGTCCGGTCGGACAACCGTACACACGATCGGATTTGGTGTGATCGGACCGTGTTGTCGGCAAATCTATCCAGCAGGAGATAGGACTTTGTCCGTCGGACAATCCGACGTACACTGTCCGATGGTGCATACACACGGTCTGATTTTTCAACAACATTGTCCGATCGGACAGAATCCATGCAAAAATCCGACCGTGTGTATGGGGCTTAAGGCTGCTTTCACACTGAGGCGTTCCTAAAGCACCCCTGCCCATTAAATTCAATGGGCAGTGCCGGCAAAGACTTTTAGTCCCTGTTTCTGCCACTAGCAGGGGTTAAAAGCGACTGGTTAGTGGCCGAAAAGCGCCACTAAAACTACAGTAAAGCGCCGCTAATAAAAATATGTAAAAAAATATATCCCATCCCTCTTTTTTGATCCTACCATAAATTGAATCTCTCTTTTTTGATCCTGCCATAAATTGAATCTATCTTTTTTGATCCTGCCATAAATTGAATCCTCTCTTCCTTTTTTTTTTATTTTTTTCCCTTTTTTTTTTTGATCCTGCCATAAATTGAATCCTCTCTTCCCTCCTTTTATTTTTTTTTTTATTTTATAATTTTTTTTTTCTCCTGTTTATTTATCTTGACTTTATTTTGTGTTGTTACCACTTAAACAAATTTTACCTGAACATAAGTCTGCATTTTCATCTTCTTCTAAGGAATACTTTTCTCCCTTGAAGCAATAAGGTCCTAATATTTCATGTAGCATTTTTTCTACACACTTCCTCTTGGCTCAACAAAATAACTTTTTATATTGCCTTTCTTTCCTCTCCACCTTCTCATGTTGGCTAAAAACAGGTGTACAGTAAACCCCCGCTATATTGCGGTTCAGTTATTGCGGTCCCGGTATATCGCGGTATTTTAATTAGGACCTGTTATTCTGATATTGTGGTAATATTTTGCCATTTTCGCAGTTATGTACTCTATTTTTTACTGTACTGTTAAGACAATATTTTTGTGTTCTAAAAATCCTCTTGATCTCTCTCTCTATCTTTAATGTGTTTCTATTGCATAAAAGTGTGTTTAAAGACCTTTAAATGCTATTAAAAAATTAACAAAACATGCCTAGGGTGTATTTAAATAGGGTCTTTCTATTTCGCGGTTTTTCACTTTTCGCGGGTGGGTCCGGAACATAACCCCAGCGATGGAGGGGGGTTTACTGTAGTCACCAACCACTTGAATAATTGGTGGTACCAATTAAATATGCAAATTTTCTGTGACACTAACCTGATAGGCCAATGGAGTTTGCATATGTGTATGTGAGTGTATATATATTTTCTGCCATATCTGTTTCAAACCAGCTACGACTAAGGCTATTGCCGAAATGCGTCAGCTTTATTGGTTTATTGTCACTTTGATGTACCAATAAACGACACTTCAAGGATCACAGTGTTGCCGGCTCTTCTTATTACTGTAGAAAAATATATATCGGCATAAACTGATGAAGAAATTTTTTTTTTTTAATATATATATATATATTTGGGGTATTTATTATAGCAAAAACTAAAAAATATTGTTTTTTTTTTTTTTCAAAATTTACACTCTTTTTTTGTTTATAGCGCAAAAAATAAAGAGGTGATCTAATACCACCAAAAGAAAGCTCTATTTGTAGAAAAAAAAAGGACATCAATTTTGTTTGGGTACAACGTCACACGACCGCGCAATTGTCAGTTAAAGCAACGCAGGCCATATCGCAAAAAATGGCCTGGTCATTAAGGGGGCAAATCCTTCCGGGGCTGAAGTTGTTAAGCATTGTATCCTGGAAGGGGAGTGGGGGAAGGGACGCTCCAATGGAACAACAGAGCTATGGCGGGGTGCAGGTAGGGTGAGTATAAATATGTCAGAAAGACTCCTTCAGTTTGTCCTGGATGGACAAAGAGACAATGCAGGGTATTTACTAAAGGCAAATCCACTTTGCACTACAAGTGCACTTGGAAGTGCAGTCGCTCTAGATCTGAGGGGGCATGCAAGGAAAATAAAAAACAGCATTTTAGCTTGCACATGATTGGATAATAAAATCAGCAGAGCTTCCCCTCATTTCAGATCTCCCCCTCAGATGTACAGCGACTGCACTTTCAAGTGCACTTGTAGCGCAAACTGGATTATCCTTTAGTAAATAAACCCAAATGTCTCTTTAAAGGGAAACTATGATTTGGATATTTTATTTTAGTTTTTCTTACTTTGTAAACTGAGATTTTATTATTTAATCTCATTCACTTGTGTGTGTAGATTTCAGTTTGAGCTACTGAGCTCTGTTAACAGGATTTTTACAGTGCACAGGAGTATGTGTGAAAAGGGATCTAGGTCCCCTTTCAGGATATATATCCTAACATTATATATATTTTTTTAGTCCTGGCATTAACCACTTCAATACAGGGCACTTTCCCCCCTTTCTGCCCAGGCCAATTTTCAGCTTTCAGCACTGTCACATTTTAAATGTCAATTGCGCTGTCATGCAACACTGTACCCAAAACAAAATTTTTATCATTTTGTTCCCATAAATAGAGCTTTCTTTTGTTGGTATTTGATCTCCACTGGGTATTTTATTTTTTGCTGAACAGTTAAAAAAAAAACGATTAAAAAAAATAAAATAAAGGTTTTCTTTGTTTCTGTTATAACATTTTGTAAATCGGTAAATTTTCTTCTTCACTGATGGGCACTGATGAGGCTGCACTGACGGGCACTGATGGGCACTTTTGAGGTGTCACTGATGGGCACTGATGATGAGGCACTAATATGCAGCACTGATGGGTACTGATGAGGCTGCAATGACGGGCACTGATGGGCACTTATGAGGTGAGGCTGATGGGCACTGATGGTGAGGCACTAATATGCAGCCCTGATGGGTACTGATAGGAGGCACTGATGGGCACTCATAGGCAGCAATGATATGCAGCACTGATGGGCATTGATAGGCGGCACTGATGGGCACTTATAGGTGGTACTGATGGGCACTTATAGGCGGCACTGATGGGCACTTATAGGTGACACTGATGGGCACTTATAGGCGACACTGATGGGCACTTATAGGTTGCACTGATGGGCACTTATAGGTTCCACTGATGGGCACTTATAGGTTGCACTGATGGGCACTTATAGGTTACACTGATGGGCACTGATAGTCTGCACTGATGGGTGGCACTGATGGGCACTGATAGGCAGCACTAATGAGGAGTCACTGGCAGGCATTACTGATCTATAATGGGCACTGATTGGCACCTCTAATGGGCACTGATTTGCATCCCTGGTGGTCATGGGTGGGCATAACTGGTGGTCGTTGGTGGGCATCCCTGGTGGGCTCCAGTGGGCATCTTTGTGGGTCTGCACTGATAATCAATGTGCTGATTATCAGCGTAGACCCTTCCTGTCAGGAGAACAGCCGATTGGCTCTCCTCTACCCATGCCTTGTCAGCGCGAATTGTGGAAAAGCCGATAAACGGCACTTCCTGTTTGCAATGAGACCAGCTGTGATTGGACATAGCTGATCACATGGTAAATAGCCTATGTCATAGGTGTGTCAGACTGACACACCACACCACCGATCGCCGCGCTGCACGTGCGAGCGGCTTATCCTGCTGGACGTCACATGACGTCCAGTCAGGGTAATTAAACCACTTTGCGGCCGTTGTATGGCTATATGGCAGGCAGGAAGTGGATAAAGTAGTTGTCTGACATGAATAATGAACAAAGCATGTCCTTCTATAGTATGTACTTGCCTCATTCTAAAGCACAGTGTGATTTCTGTCTGCTCTCTCATTCCTCTGCTATCTGCATGATTTACTTTGCCAGTCTACGCCGACACCAGATAATACCGGATGAAGGCCCCGCCTCTCCTCCAGCACACAGCAGATGACTGACAGCCTCGGCTGTGCATGTTACCCTATGAGACTGTATGAAGGAGGGTGTGTCCATTTCCTGCACCCAGGTCTCAGATTACACTCAGCTTTCTGTTCTATGCTATGCAGTGTGTGACATCAGATCCCCGCCCCCTGCCTCTGGAAGATCAGAAATGCTGTGTTACATGATACACTTTGAATGGCTGTAGAGAAGACAAGATTGCAAATAATCAGGTCCAACTTATGTAGGAGGATTTGTTTTATCTCTATGTATCATCTGTGGTTAGCCATTTCACTGGGTGTATATATAAGGGTTTGAAACCACTTTAATAATGAAGATTAAAATTAAAAAAAAAAAAATAGCTGTTCCATTTAACCACTAGGCGTCCGTGCTATAGCCGAAAGATGGCTGCAGTGCGGACGCCAATTGCCAGGAGGGCGTCCCTGGACGTCCTGTTTACTTCCGCAATGCGCGCTCGCACGGAAGTGCATCAGGGAAGTTCTGTGCTGGCCGTGTCCCTTGGACACGGCCAGTCACAGATCGCTGTAAATGGCCAATCACAGCAGCTGTAAACATATGAGATCATCTCTCATCGCCGGCTCTCCCTCCTCACACAGAGACAGCGTGTGAGGAGGGAGAGATGAGCGGCTTAGTCAGAGATGCAGCGGTTAGTGGAAAAAAAATAAAATAAAGTGCCCATCTGTCCCCACTGCCACCTGTCCCCAGTGCCACCTGTCAGTGCCATCTGCCCCCAGTGCCACCTGTCGTCAGTGCCATCTGTCCCCAGTGCCACCTGTCAGTGCCATCTGTCCCCAGTGCCACCTGTCATCAGTGCCATCTGTCCCCAGTGCCACCTGTCAGTGCCATCTGTCCCCAGTGCCACCTGTCATCAGTGCCATCTGTCCCCAGTGCCACCTGTCAGTGCCATCTGTCCCCAGTGCCATGTATAAGTGCCATCTGTCATCAGTGCCACGTATAAGTGCCATCTGTCATCAGTGCCACATCAGTGTCATGTGTCATCAGTGCCACATATTAGTGCCATCTGTCATCAGTGCCACGTATCAGTGCCATCTGTCACAGTGCCACCTATTAGTGGGGAAAAAAGGACAAAAAGTGTATTTGGGTACAGTGTTGCATGACTGAGTAATTGTCATTCAAAGTGTGAGAGCACCGAAAGCTGAAAATTGGTCTGGTCACAAAGGTGGTTTAAGTGCCCAGTGGTCAAGTGGTTAAATCTATTGGCAGTCAGATAGAAAAAATATAGAAACGTTAATTTAAAAAAGTGTCTGAAATGAGAACTGTCTGTATTGACTGTATGCAGTAAGAAGATAACATTAGAATTAAACTGGCTGCTCTGGGACGTTTCAGACTCTATGAGACAATTCTGACTTCAGACGTCTATTAAATAAGAGTTTTTTTCCTTACTAAGTGCACAGTACTTTGGGGCCCCATACAAGCTATGTGATCTCCTCTCTCTGTAGTTACGTCCTCCTCGGTTTAATGTACACCTTTATACTAACTGTTCTGGCACTACGCACCTTCCCTTTCATCTTTTACAATACTTCTATAAATGGATACGTAATATGACCTGCTCTTTGCACCAGCTGCGTGTTAAACATTTCAGTATGTCTTTGTATAAGAGAGAACGGATCCCATAGACACCAAAGATCGAATACTGTACCTCCGTTCACATGGGGCAAAGACGAGTCCGTACAGATTGCCTGTTTATGTAGGATATGGTGTCATTGTCAGTCCTTTCATTTCTATAGAGATAAGATAACTAAACAGGTTATGGGGAGCAGTGTAAGGGGGCAACTGCCCTGGGTCCCCTGCCAGGAGGGCTTTCCCTATACAAAAATATAATCTAATAATTTTATTATGCAATAATATAATTTAAAAAAATGGTTTCTATTGCTAAAACTTACCTTGGGAAGTAATATTTTGCCGGAAAGCATCTAGCTTCATTTACACAGGCGATGGGGGGCAGATTGTCCAGGATAGCGACTTCTGGAATGGTCAGATCCGCATAGCTACACTGAGAAACTGAGACCAGACTATATCTAATTTTAAGCAAATCAAACTTGAAGATGTAAGTGACCCATAACCAAATGACAAAATACCTAACAAGCAACCTATCTAACAGAAAGCCTAATGCCTCGTACACACGATCGGAGTTTCCGACGGGAAATGTTGGATGTGAGCTTGTTGGCGGTAAGTCCGACCGTGTGTATGCTCCATCGGACTTTTGTTGTCGGACTTTCCACCAACAAATGTTGGCTAGCATGCTCTCAAAATTTCCTCCAACAAATGTGTGTTGGACTTTCCGATCGTGTGTACACAAGTCCGTCAGACAAAAAAGTCCAAAGTACAAACTTGCATGCTCGGAAGCAAAAGCGGTCGGTCTTGTAAACTAGCGTTCATAATGGAGAATTAACTTTCGTGACGCGGCAAATTATGAAATCTCGAAATGCAGCGCACAATTCTCTTCTTCTTTAATGGGATAATAATGAAGCTGCTTTGCTGGTGATACTGATGGAGTTATTGCAAACTAATTTTCAAAGGCTTTTTCTAGTGATATCAAGAATAATATTATTTTTATTTTTTTATTTGGGAAAGTTACCACAACACCATTATCCTGTAGTTTTTAAGATCAAAGATACAACTATGTTGGTGTCCCTTAATTTTACATTGTATTTTTTAAAATGTAACTGCCGACTCCCAAACTGTCATTTGAAGTAAAACACATAGCCAAGTATTATTCTACACAATTTTTTTATTGTGCATTAAAAAAATAAAAAGAATAAAATTAGACATGAAATCTGCCAATAGAACTTAACCAAAAAGTGTATTCTATGCATCCAAAAATGTAGAAAATTTACCAAATCAAATCATTATTCAACCAAAAAAATGATGTCAAAGCAATAACTCCAAGGCCAATAATAAATAACATGTTATCTCCTCCATATCCGCAACATGTCTGGTTGATGAACGGGCGTTAAGAAACAAACTGAAAAGCGCGAATCAACACTCACCAAACTTCTACTAACACAAAATTAGCAGAAGGATCCCAAAGGGTGGCGCTAAAGAGCTAAAAAAAAACACGTCGTACGTCACTATGTTCGTAATTGTTGGCCAACATTTGTGTGACGGTGTGTATGCATGACAAGTTTGAGCCAACACCCTTCGAACAAAATTCCACAGTTTTGTTGTTGGAAAGTCTGATCGTGTGTGCGAGGCATTAAGGCCTCATGTACACGGCTGCTGGTAAACGGACATTCAGAGGCAGTTGGATGCTTTTTTCAGCTGGCCCATAACTCATCCAATGTTATCTTATGTGTACACGTACACAGGTTAGTTTAATGTTGTTTTTAGGCAGTTGCGTTTAGAGGCTTTTCTTTGAAGGTTTGACGTTTAAGACGCCAAACGCGAGTAAACGTGGTACCAGCGTTTAGCCGCGTTTTCGTTTAGAAGCGTTTTTAAAGGTGCCCAATTTTTTTTTTTATATTACAAAACTTAAAAATGACAGCAAATGATGAAAAACCTCAAAAAAAAATATTTTAAAAAAACTTGTAATTGCTTGCAATGCTTCATAGACCATTTATATACCCCTAATGAGCCCAACATCCAATCCAATAAACCACTACCATTGCTGTTAGTCAAAGTAGAATTGGAATTTGACCTATATGTTGTTATATTTGAACCAGGTGACCCCATCATTGAGCTTGATCAAACATAGTTGCATGAAATTTAATATCTGCCTTTTTTAATTTCCTCATATATGCTCATTATGGAATCCATAGTAAAAGCACCGAAATTGAGGTAGATTCAAGCTGCTGCTACTCACTCTGGTCTCACAGAATGGCTAAAATAGTTAAATACTGTATATACTCGAGTATAAGCCGATCCGAATATAAGCCGAGGCACCTAATTTTACCACAAAAAACTGGGAAAACGTATTGACTCGAGTATAAGCCTAGGGTGAGAAATGCGCAGCTACTGTAAGTGGAAAAGAGGGTCAACAATGCCCATTTGCAGCCTCACGGTGCCCATTTGCAGCCATAGGTCCTCTGAACTTCAAACTTAGATAAGGGTTCCTAGATGCTCCCTAGCTGCAGCCAAAATTTGGGGTCTCTGGACCCAAAGGGTCCCGAAATGACATTGCTGCAGATGGACACAGTTGACCGACTTTGGGGCCCCGTATATCAGGGCCACTTGGGGCTAGGAACCCCAAATTTGGATATGTTGTAATGTTGGTTCCACTGAGGTTCCTAGCACCAAGTGGCCCTGAGATACGGGGCCCCAAAGTCGGGTCGGAAAATGTCAAGCACTTTTCTGCAACAAAAAATGACATTTTCCAACCCGACTTTGCCGCCCAGTATCTCGGGGCCACTTGGTGCTAGGAACCCCAAATTTGGTGTGCAAACCCAGTGGAACCAACATTACAACATATCTATTTGGGGTTCCTTGCACCAAGTGGCCCAGAGATACGGGGCCGCAAAGTCGGGTCGGAAAATGAAATTTTTTGCTGGTTTCAAGCTGTCAAAAAAATTGTTCAGAAGAGGTTGCCTCAGCGTCCCATGTACATTGGGCCTAACTAGCAAACTAACCATATATAATATATACAAATTGGAGAACACAGAAAAAGATGGTAATGCTGGAGATGCAAGGAAGGGGGGAACAAAGACTGGGATCAAGAAAAAGTGGAGTAGATAGAAGGCAGCAGGGTACAGGATGCTGGGCAAGAGCAAGATCAGGAGTAGGGTCAGGATAAATTAGCAAGCGGTATCTGGCTAGCAGGTCAAAACACTGCAGCACAACGGAAATGTAGAGGAAGAACTAAATACCCTCCCAGCAGCCAGCATCAAGAGGAGACCGATTACTGGAATCTGTTGGCTGCTGGTAGACACTCACTGGTGGACACTGGAACTACAAACTTCTGCTCTGGGAACCACAGTGCCACCAGCAGGTGATCCAGGTCCTAACACAGATAGGTTGCTGCATTCAGAGACTCTGTCCTTTAGCAGAATCGCAGCAGTGCCATTCATTGTTAATGGCACTCCCATGCATCTGCTGATATGTGCGATGTGGTTTTGGGCAGCGTGATTTTGAAAAGGGTCATGGACTTCTTTTGTACGTTTCTCTCGCATAAGGGAAATGAATGGGCTGCCTTACAAAAGACTTGCGGGAATGCTTGGAAATGTGTACGCTCCATCGCACCTGCATGATGTAAACGGAAACTAAATGCTCATTCCCACTACTTCCTTTGGGCTGCATTAATCTGCAAAGATCAATGCAGGCTCAACGCAAGGAAACATGCATTTTTAGTCAGCACAGCTCATTGCATGTCACTGCACCACCAAGCGGTCATTTTGTGACACTTCAATAAAGTTTTAAAAAAAAAAACACAGACTACCCGTAAACAATGCAAACCAGCACATGCTGTTAAGCCTATAGGCTGGTGTAAACAAGTCCTAAAGTGGGGGGAAAGTTTTTAGGCAGTTGTCATAGGAACAAGGGTCCCCATAGACATACTGTATATAGCGGTAAAAACTGACAAGGGTTTTAACCCCTCAACTGTTTATTCAAAACTACTAGGGATATTTACAATCTATATATACCTTTTTTTATCTACCAACATTTAAGTTTTTTTTTTAGTCTTTTTTTTTCACCTGGTGATCCAGCAGCTAACACATTTTCTGTCTTAAACTGGCCATACATTATACCATTTTCTTATTCAGTTTTCTTTGTATTTACCTTCAACTATGTGTAAGGGCCTGCCTTATTGCATACAAAGTCCTTAAAGAGGAACTGTAGTCTGCTCACATAATTTGTAATAAAAACATCTTTGCCATTCTGAAGCTTCTCTCCAACCACTTTGCATATTATTTTATATATATAAAATAAAAAGAGGCTGCGCTATGTTCTATCTGAGAAAAAGCACAACATTAGTTGATGACACAACCTTTAGTGTCAATACATACACCTTGTGAGAGTGAATGGTGACTAATGAAGCTAAATATGATTACTAAATACCAGGAATGGTTATAGCAGTCAAGTACGAAAATTTCAGTGCACCTATTAACAATAACATACAATATAAAAATTCAGATGGGCTGCATAGTAACCCAACACATAAATAAATAGGTGAAAAGGAATATAAATCCGACAATTTATCGGGTTATATTGTACAGATGAACCGTATAGTAACCCAACATATAAATAGGTGAAAGGAATATGAATCCGACAGTGTATAGTGTTAAATTATACCGTGCATATATACATGTCAAATTAGACTGATGTAGTGACCCAAAAACATATAAATTAGGTAAATAAAAATAAAAAATTGAAGTTTAGAGTCCAAAACCGACTGTAAAGTCAATCTAGTCCAACAATAGAAAGGCTTCCACGTGTTGAAAGATGGTGACTTTATGTGAATTCAAATATAAAGTGACAAGTGCTTGTAGAAATCCCTCCACCAGGAAGATTGCAGGCTTACCAGACTGTGGAGAAAACTCGCATGTGACTAATACCCAGCCAGGGCCTTGACTTCCACTACAGCTCGTCTGCGCCCCTCGCGATATCCAGAGAAGTTGTTAACTTCAGATGTAGGAAGACGTGGGACTCACCACCACCAATATCATTGGTGGTGAGTCCCACGTCTTCCTACATCTGAAGTTAACAACTTCTCTGAATATCGCGAGGGGCGCAGACGAGCTGTAGTGGAAGTCAAGGCCCTGGCTGGGTATTAGTCACATGCGAGTTTTCTCCACAGTCTGGTAAGCCTGCAATCTTCCTGGTGGAGGGATTTCTACAAGCACTTGTCACTTTATATTTGAATTCACATAAAGTCACCATCTTTCAACACGTGGAAGCCTTTCTATTGTTGGACTAGATTGACTTTACAGTCGGTTTTGGACTCTAAACTTCAATTTTTTATTTTTATTTACCTAATTTATATGTTTTTGGGTCACTACATCAGTCTAATTTGACATGTATATATGCACGGTATAATTTAACACTATACACTGTCGGATTCATATTCCTTTCACCTATTTATATGTTGGGTTACTATACGGTTCATCTGTACAATATAACCCGATAAATTGTCGGATTTATATTCCTTTTCACCTATTTATTTATGTGTTGGGTTACTATGCAGCCCATCTGAATTTTTATATTGTATGTTATTGTTAATAGGTGCACTGAAATTTTCGTACTTGGCTGCTATAACCATTCCTGGTATTTAGTAATCATATTTAGCTTCATTAGTCACCATTCACTCTCACAAGGTGTATGTATTGACACTAAAGGTTGTGTCATCAACTAATGTTGTGCTTTTTCTCAGATAGAACATAGCGCAGCCTCTTTTTATTTTATCTTGTTTATGCTTATCACATTTTGGTTGCAGCTTTCTAATTTTTATTTAATTTAGCTTTTTTGTCCAGCGCAATTTTTCTCTTTATACTATTTTATATATATACTGTGATTCTGCACTTGCCAAATATGCTGCAGAAATCTCCCTCCACGAGTCTGGCTGCATCCATATTAACTGTGGGCAGCTGAAGCTGCTGCCTGTTCACTTCCTGGATTTACACAGAGGCACACCTCTAGCTCTGAAGCTTTCATTGGCCCTCTTATGACTCCCCCCTCACCTTCTGGCAAACTCTTACTAGAGTAAGAGAGAGAGCTGTGCATGATGTCATAAGCCTAGGCTAATGACCAGACAAGAAACAGGAAGTGGGCTGTATAAGGTATTTACTGGCAGAAAAAAGTTATGTTTTACTATCCAAAGTTAAAACAACAACAAGAGCATAAGAGTTAACAGGTGGAAAGTTGAAAAAATGACTGACGTTCCGCTATTAAGTTTGACCTCATATTATATGGTTTAGTTAAATCTAAAGGAAAATTGTACAAGAATATTGTATAATGTTTGGCCAGCCTTTGGGTGTCTCCATTCTGGATGGAGGCGCAATGGAGACACTTTTGGACTGCAGCATTGTCAGTCTGGGGGGGGGGAGGTATTGTTATGACGCGTACAAACGGTCGTAATTTCCGATGGAAACAGTCTGATGGGAGCTTTTCATCGGATTTTCCGACCGTGTGTATGCCCATCGGTCTTTTTCTGTCGGAATTTCCAACGACTTTGGATTGAGAACCTGTTCTTAATTTTTCCGACGGAAAACCTTTCTATCGGATTTTCCGATCGTGTGTATGCAATTCCGAAATGCAAAATTCCGACGCATGCTCGGAAACAATTTGACGCATGCTCGGAAGCATTAAACTTCCCTTTTATAGTGCCGTCGAACGTGTTGTATGCCGCGGTGTTATTGACCGTTGGAATTTGGTGTGACCGTGTTTAGGCAAGACAGTTTGAGCGAAATTTTGTCGAAATTCCGGCGGGAAAACCATCAGAGCTTTTTCCGACGAGAATTCCGACCGTGTGTACGCGGCATTAGACTGAAAAAAAGCCAAACTCCTGCTAACACCTATTAAGTAGTTACAGACGACACGACTTTCCGGCATACTAGGTCCGACGGTCATCCCAACGGACTTTCGGCGGAGTTCCAACTGACTTTCCGAACAAACGGACTTGGCCACATACGAACAGACTAAGTCCGTTGGTTTTGAACGTGATGACGTAAACGGGACTAAAAAAGGAAGTTCAATAGCCAGTAGCCAATAGCTGCCCTTGCGTCGTATTTGGTCTGTCAGACCAGCACACAGACGAATGGTTTTCCCGGATAGGAATTTAGTCTGTTGGATATTTGAAACATGTTCTATTTCTAGGTCCGTTGGATTGTTTAAATGAAAAACGATCGGATCAGCCCACACACGTTCGGCAACGGACTAATTCAATCGGACCCAGTCTGCCGGAAAGTCCGGTCATGTGTACGTGGCATAACAAGTTTTTTTTCCTTTTGGGATAAAGGATTTACATAAATAAATAAAAGCTGACCATTTTAACTATCCCTGAGGCTCGGACCACACTGCAGCGATACGCGAACCTTGCGAATCCAGTGCGAATCCAGTCTGCATCACATACAACTCGCAGGCAGTTCACACTGCCCTATGCAAACTTCTGGGAGTGTCAATACACAGTTAATGACACCCCCATTTCAGTTCGCATATCGAAGTGCAAACTGTAAATTCGGACAGGAATCGGATCGCATGGGTGTGAACACTCATGCAATCCGATTCTGGTGCGGACCAAAAAAAGGATCCTGTGCGAATTTGATCCGAATGCAATACAAATTCAGCCATACTAGCTGTATGGCTGAATTTGCATCGCACCGACATTGCATGCGATTTGCACAGCAGTGCGGTGCGAATCACATGTGGTGTCTGACATCGCAGCAGTGGTAACCAGTGTTCTGTCGAATAGTGTCCTCTATCGAAAAATGCCAGCTCCGGCCTGCGCTTGTGCAGTACGGAATAACATAACAGCTGATTTCCAGATAAGCTGTTGTGATGGCGCATGCGCAGTGAGTCGGAGACAGTAGCAGACAAGTTCCGAGGGACAGAATTATTCTCCGATTCTGCCTCGTACTTGTGGGGCGTATTCAGTGTTGTGAAGGGCATTTTTTTTTTTGTGTTGATGGGCGGGTTCAGTGCTGCAAAGGGACAATGTTATTCTCCGATTCTGCCTCGCAACAAAAAATAAAACTGCCATTCAACACACCGAACACGACCCGCACTGCGCATGCGCCGTCACGCTGTCACAACAGCTGATCAGGATATTGGTTGTTTTTCGATAGAGGGCACTATTCGACAAAACACTGGCCCTGATAGTGGTAATTGGTTTGTCTCTAGCCTCTAAATGCCATTTTTGCTGGACAGCTTCCTATGGTAAAGGAAGCTGAAACATAACACACTTACTGGCAGGATCACCAGGTGACAATACAGAAAAAAAAGTCTAAAAAAAAGAAAATGAATGCAGCCACCACATCTAACAATTGGTAAGCTGCAATATAATACACTTTTGTTTTCCGGTTTAATACCACTTTAAAGTGGAAGTAAACCCTTCCATATGACTTTGGCCTACAGGTAAGCCTAGATTAAGGCTTACCTGTAGGTCCAATAAATATCTCCTAAACCTACATGGTTTAGGAGATATTTAGCGATGAAAAGGCATCGCTGTCTACGGCGCATGCGCCGTAGACAGCGGCGCGCAGGCGCACTGAGGGCGCACTGAAGATGCCGAGATTACGGCGATATGCCGATCTCGTGCGCATGCGCGGGAGTGATGTCTCGCCGCTCCAGCGAATGATAGCGCTGGAGCGGCGAGACCCGGAAGTCACTCCGGCCCTGGATGGCGGCGAAGAAGATCGAGGATAAGGACCGCTTCTGGGGCTTCGTTTTCAGGTAAGTCTTTCATAATGAGCTAGTATGCTATGCATACTAGCTCATTATGCCTTTGCCTTGCAGGGTGTCTTTTTTTTTTTTAAGAGGCTTTACTTCCTCTTTAAGGGTGACAAGCCTTTTACAGATTTAAATTTAAAAAATAAATCAAGCTGTTCTACTGAGGGAGGAAAACTCTGTTTGTTGATTCAAACGTGACATATGTTTGGACGTGCTTGGGCTGCTGTATGAACTCTAGGAGATATTCCAAAGATGTTTTCGCAGTGAGATCACAATGGACAGGTTAGTTCTCTGGATACAGTTTTTGTATTTCCACAATTTTCACTAAAACCTGTCCTGGATGTCATGTGTTTATGACCAACACTCACTGTTTTCTGATGTCCATATGTGCATTGGGGTGTTATGATCCCCCCTTGTGGATTTTACATAGGAATACATAGTATACATAGTTACATAGTAGGTGAGGTCGAAAAAAGACACAACTCCATCAAGTCCAACCTATGGAATATATACATAGTTACATAGTAGTTGAGGTCGAAAAAAGACACAAGTCCATCAAGTCCAACCATATGGAGAGGTGAACCAGCCAGCCTCACTTCAGTCAAACTGTCCATTTTTAAGTGTCCATACACATGCCAGGATCAAGAATTGTCTGCTTGGTAAATATTTGTTAGGGTGGAAATCCACTTTAAAGTGTCCATACACATGGCGGCATCAAGAATTGTCTGCTTGGTGAGTATTGTTAGGGTGGAGATCCACTTTAAAGTGTTCGTACACATGGCGGCATCAAGAATGTTCTGGTTGGCGAGTGTTTGGCTGCTTTTAACTTTTAAGTGGGGCAGTTGTTTACCAATGATGCAAGATATGGTCATACAAGGTCCACATTTGTGCTTTTAGATGCAATTCTAATGTCTTTTTCCACTGTTCCGCTTTTTTCCGAATCGCACCTCATATGGACTTTCATTGTGAGTACTTATGCTGATTTGTTCATTGTAGGTCATTCCCATTGTTTGTTCATTCCCATTGTGAAGCCACAGCCGGGCGCCCAAAGTTAAAATGCCGGCGCCACCAAGCGAAGGGGGAGACAAGCGGGGCTTCGATCCCCCGCATCGCTGGACCCTGGGACAGGTAAGTGTCCGATTATTAAAAGTCAGCAGCTGCAGTATGACTTTTAATTTTTATTTTTTTAAAGTGGGAACCCCGCTTTAACCACTTAAGGAGCGGGTCTCTTTTTTAGATTACAGTAAAGTTAGCCCAATTTTTTTTTTATACTGTGAAAGATAATGTTACGCCGAGTAAATTGATACCCATCATGTCACGCTTCAAAATTGCGCCCGCTCGTGGATTGGCGACAAACTTTTACCCTTAAAAATCTCCATAGGCGACATTTAAAAAATTCTACAGGTTGCATGTTTTGCGTTACAGAGGAGGTCTAGGTCTAGAATTATTGCTCTCGCCCTACCGATCACGGCGATACCTCACATGTGTGGTTTGAACACCATTTTCATATGCGGGTGCTACTCTCGTATGCGTTCGCTTCTGCACGCAAGCTTGACAGGACGGGGTTCGTTTAAAAAAAAATTTAAATTCTTATTTATTTTACCTTTTATTTTTTATTTTTACCCTATTAAAAAAAAAAAAATGGTGTCACTTTTATTCCTATTACAAAGAATGTAAACATCCCTTGTAATAGAAAAAAAGCATGACAGGACCTCTTAAATATGAGATCTGGGGTCAAAAAGACTTCAGACTTCATTAAAATTGTCATTTAAAAAAAAATGAAAACAATAAAAAAATGGCCCTTTAAGAGCTATGGGACGGAAGTGACTTTTGTACGTCGCTTCCGCCCTGCAATGTCATGGAGACGGGGGGGAGGGGCATCTTCCCCTCACTCGTCTCCATGCACAGCCACGGGATAGATTGCCGACTGCTCCGGTAAGCGGCGGAGGGCACCGGATCGCAGAGGGGGGGGGGGGCCATCTCCCACCGCCGATAAAAGTGATCTCACAGGGAATCCGCCCCAGAGACCACTTTTATCTTGTACCGGACCGCTGGCCAAACACAGCGATACCGGGGTTATGGAACCTAGCTGCTGCCATAACAGCAATATCCGTCCTCAAAGTGAGTCGTGCGGCGGTCGGGAAGTGTTTTTTTAAAAGGGGGATGTAGCAGTAAAATAAAAAAGGGGTGTCTGACAGGTAAAGGAGAGGGGGAGGGGGGTCAAAATGAGGAAAGGTAAATAAGGGGGGGGGGGAGTGGAGGAAAAAGGGAACCCAGCACAGCTCTCCATCTGCTACTGAATGAGGTGAATTTGAAATCTTTAAAGATCTGGCCTCCACCCAAGCGGCCTATGTTTTATTGAATTTTTTGGGGCAGTTCCGGCTCATGTAGGTGAGTTTATATAAAGGTAGGACGGAGTCAATCATCGATCTCCACTGTGAGGTTGTGGGGGGATCCGCCTGCTTCCATTTGGATGGGATGGCTTTTCTGGCATAGAATTCCGCATAAAAAACAAACAGCTGCTTATGAGTGTTCTGAGTAACTGTGTCAAATTCCCAAAAGGAGAAACATGTTTCCCACTGAATTTATGTCAGTTACCACCTCTGTCCAGAATCCTTGAATTATAGGGCACATTCACACATTACGTGCATAAAGTAACACTTAGGACAGCTATCAGACCGATTGGGATATATGCCTGAGAGCCTTTGGGGAGTATAATATGCTGTGTAAAAATTGAAGTTGAATGTATGTATCTTTAGCCGATATAACCAAAGGAAGGAATATACCGTTGCACCCCTTCACCCCAATCTTCAGTAGGGAGGGAGGGTATGTCACTCTGCCAGATTTTAAATAAGCGGGTCCCCTTGCCAGTATCCTCACTAGAGATTCTAAGACACAGGAACAATAAAATCTTGTCTACTAGAAGTAAGGCAATATGAAAATAGTGGCACAATACCTGTAAAAATCCAATGTGCTGGGTCCATATAAATATATGGATATAGCTACGGGTATAGCTACGGGTGGGAGAACACACGATAAAAAATTATGCAAATGTCCATAAGAGGAGACATCGGCTGTCTCAAAGTCTTATAGTGGTAGGGAAAGTCCATCCACAATGGCAGCTTCCTAGTTAAGAACCTGAACCGGACTCCAACAGTGGTTATAGATACAAGAAAGAGAAGCGCCTCTAAGTGTAGGAGTAAAACCACTTTAATGAATAAAAAGATAACTGGCAACTCACATAGCGAGTAAGAACATAGAAGACATATCAGAATGGAGCCATCCTGTGAAGCTGTCATCAGTGTCCGTCAACCCAAGCGCTGGCCCCCGTCGTGAAGTTCTTCCACTTGTTACCTGTAAGTCAGCCGAGAGATGGAGCAGGTATCAGAGCGAGGCTTGGGGTACTCGTGGAGCGCAGCGGGAGGGGTGATGACGTCACTGGGTGTGCAACGCATTTCTGATCATGCGTCCAGTGAGTAAAATGGCAGTCGCGTTCCTTTTTCAAGCTGTCATGTATAGTGCCCTTAAAGAGGTAAGGACATCCTAAACATGACAGCTTGAAAAAGGAGCGCGACTGCCATTCTACTCACTGGACGCATGCTCTGCATTGCGTCGCACACCCAGTGACGTCATAACCCCTCACACTGCGCTCCACGAACACCCCAAGCCTCGCTCTGATACCCGTTCCATCTCTTGGCCGATTCCAGGTAACGAGTCAAAGAACTCCACGGCGGGGGCCAGAGCCTTGGTTGACAGAGCCAGCAAAGAGCTTAGTAAATGAGGTAAAGCTTCACTTTGCAAAGAATACCCAATCACATGCAGGGAAAATTTTAAAAACAGTATTTTGATTGATTAGATGATGGAAGTCAGCAGAGCTTTTGCTCATTTACTAAGCTCTGGAGCATATGCTCTTGCTGAGTGAAACTACAATTGCAAAGTGCATGGTCTATTTGCCTTTAGTAAATCAACCCGTTAGAGTCCAGTTTGCAGAAAACAGAATTGTATTGAAATTGAACAACAGGGATGGCAATCCGCCCAGGCGCACTTACAGAATTCCCAGTGATGATAAGTAGCAGTATTTCTCAGGCGTGTCTACAGCATCTGTCTCGAAGGGCAAAATGTGGCCTGACTGGTCCAAACCCAATGGGGGAGGCTTCCAGGAAGGATGGCATGTCCCTGCACTTTCCTTACACATTTGGAACCTCTCCCTGGCACTAAGCACTTGCAATGGGGGAGAAGGCATGGTCGGGAAGAGAAATTAGGCCATCATCCCTAAATATGAACATGAATGAAAAGAGAAAAACTCCCCAATAATGGGATTATATAGGTCATTAGGGATGAGCCGAACACCCCCGGGTTCGGTTCGAACCAGAACCTTCGAACGGACCGAAAGTTCGCGCGAATTTTCGAACCCTATACGTTATAATGGACGCGAACGTTCGAAATCAAAAGTGCTAATTACAACGGCCAATATGCATGTTAATGTCATAAAACAGGTTTGGGGACCCGGGTCCTGCCCCAGGGGACATATATCAATGCAAAAAGAACTTTTAAAAACTAACGTTTTTTCGGGAGCAGTCATTTTAATGATGCATAAAGTGAAAAAAAAAAAAAGTGACATTTTCCTTTAAATATGGTACCTGGGGGGTGTCCAAAGTATGCCTGTGAAGTGGCATGTGTTTCCCGTGTTTAGAACTGTCCTTGCACAAAATGACATTTGTAAAGGAAAAAAAGAAGCCATTTAAAACCACTTGCGGCTTTAGGTTTGATCTTAAGTAGAATCTGAACAGGTACATTATGAAGTGTAGCTCCATCCCAAAAAAATCTATTTTTAAGCTTTTTGGAGAACATAGGGAGGGGTTATCACCCCTGTAACATTTGCTGTCTTTGCACATCTGTTCAGAACATGTCACCTCACTTTCCGTCCCAATGACAAATGTTTTTGGAAAAGTGGGGTTTTAATTGAAACAAGGATTGGTGATAAAGTATCAGTAGAGAGGAGATACCTTTTTCCCAAATTAAATCTAACAGGATAGAATTTCCCTTCCTAGGGGTAGATTTCCTCTCACTTCCTGTTTTCTCTTTCCATTTGCAAGTAGGAGTCGTTTGTAAGTTGGATGTTTGAAAGTAGGGGCCTGGCGTATATACTCTGCAGAAATTTGCCCTATTAGATGTTGGTGTAGCCACAAGACTGGTGGGCACAGGAATGGGCCCTGCTGTGAGTTAATAGATCAAGATTTGTAATTGCATGCACCTGTTGAACAGGGCAGAAAAATTGGGGGTGGTGGACGGTTTTGCCACAAGACTGTAAGCTCTCACAGTTACTCTTGGTGGGCGCAGGAATGGGCCCTGCTGTGAGTTATTAGATCAAGATTTGTAATTGCAAGCACCTGATGAACAGGGCAGAAAAATTGGGCCTTTGGCGGTGGTGGTGGACGGTGTTGCCACAAGACTGTAGGCCCTCATAGTTACTCTTGGTGGGCGCAGGAATGGGCCCTGCTGTGAGTTATTAGATCAAGATTTGTAATTGCAAGCACCTGATGAACAGGGCAGAAAAATTGGGCCTTTGGCGGTGGTGGTGGACGGTGTTGCCACAAGACTGCAGGCCCTCATAGTTACTCTTGGTGGGCGCAGGAATGGGCCCTGCTGTGAACTATTAGATCAAGATTTGTAATTACCCGCCCCTGTTAAACAGGGGCTGAAAAATTGTGCCTTAGGCACTGGTGCTGGTGCCACAACACTGCAACCCCTCACAGAGACTGTACTTGGAGCACAGCAGTCACACGTGTTGCGAAGCATTTTTTTAAAAAAATTGTAAGTACACGCCCCTGTTAAACAGGGGCTGAAAAATTGTGCCTTAGGCACTGGTGCTGGTGCCACAACACTGCAACCCGGCCCTCACAGATACTGTACTTGGAGCACAGCAGTCACACGTGTTGCGAAGCATTTTTTTTTAAAAATTGTAAGTACACGCCCCTGTTAAACAGGGGCTGAAAAATTGTGCCTTAGGCACTGGTGCTGGTGCCACAACACTGCAACCCGGCCCTCACAGATACTGTACTTGGAGCACAGCAGTCACACGTGTTGCGAAGCATTTTTTTAAAAAATTGTAAGTACACGCCCCTGTTAAACAGGGGCTGAAAAATTGTGCCTTAGGCACTGGTGCCACAACACTGCAACACGGCCCTCACAGAGACTGTACTTGGAGCACAGCAGTCACACGTGTTGCGAAGCATTTTTTTTAAAAATTGTAAGTACACGCCCCTGTTAAACAGGGGCTGAAAAATTGTGCCTTAGGCACTGGTGCTGGTGCCACAACACTGCAACACGGCCCTCACAGAGACTGTACTTGGAGCACAGCAGTCACACGTGTTGCGAAGCATTTTTTTTAAAAATTGTAAGTACACGCCCCTGTTAAACAGGGGCTGAAAAATTGTGCCTTAGGCACTGGTGTGGTGGCATGGATCATTGAGGAGGAGGAAGAGGATAGTCAGTGAACATAAGAGGACAGTCACTCAGCATCAGCATAGGCAGTCTTGAAGGGATGTGACATTAAAAATTATTCGGTTATATCCGCCTCAGGTGCCTGGTAGCTGGTGGTGATCCAAGACTGATTCATTTTGATGAATGTCAGTCGATCAACCGAGGCGGTGGACAGGCGCACCCTATGATCAGTCACAAATCCTCCAGCAGCACTGAATGTGCGTTCGGAAAGAACGCTGGAGGCAGGACAGGCCAGTAGCTCAATTGCATACTGTGCAAGCTCTGGCCAGTGATCCATCCTCAGGACCCAGTAAGCCAGAGGATTTTCGGTGGGAAAGGTGTCCAAGTCTGACCTTGCCCCAAGGTATTCCTGCACCATGTATATCAGACGCTGGCGATGGTTGCTGGAACCGATCATACCTTGGGGCTGCGGACTAAAAAATTGTCTGAACGCATCGGTCAGACGTCCACCTTCCCCACCGCTCCTTCTGCCACTGACCGAAGCCTCAGCAACTCGTCGCCCAGGACCAGGAGTTTGTAGCCTCCCAGTTTCTGGGAACGCGTTGCACAGACCTTTCTGCAAGGCCTCCCTGAGATGTCTCATCCTCTGCTCCCTCTGCGACGGCAAGATAAGGTCCGCAACCTTACCCTTGTACCGCGGATCAAGGAGAGTGGCCAGCCAGTAATGGTCCCTCTCCTTGATCCGAAGAACACGAGGATCCTTCCGCAGGCTTTGCAGGATCAGGGAGGCCATGCAGCGTAGGTTAGCTGAGGCATTCGGTCCGGAGTCTTCTGGGTCACTGAGGATGACATGATCGCCAGCCACCTCCTCCCAGCCACGTACAAGTCCACTGGCTTGTTGGGACTGTACATCATCCCTAAAAGACTGCTGCTGCTGATGCTGAGTGCCAGGCTCCACCTCCATGCTCACACAATCCTCCTCCTCCTCCTCCTCCTCCTCCTCCTCATCCTCTTCCTGTGTGATGGGTGGGACAGAAGGAACACTGTCCGGATAAAGGGGGCCTTGAGAGGCAAGGAAGTCCTCCTCTTCCTGCCTCTGTTCTGCCTCAAGTGCCCTGTCCATTATCCCACGCAGCGTATGCTCCAACAGGTGGACAAGAGGGACAGTGTCACTGATGCATGCACTGTCACTGCTCACCATCCTCGTGGCCTCCTCAAATGGTGAGAGGACAGTGCATGCATCCCTGATCATGCTCCACTGACGTGGGGAAAAAAAACCAAGCTCCCCTGACCCTGTCCTGGTGCCGTAGTCGCAAAGGTACTCATTGATGGCCCTCTGCTGCGTGTGCAGTCGCTGCAGCATGGCCAACGTTGAGTTCCACCTGGTGGGCATGTCAGATATTAGGCGGTTCTTGGGCAGGTTCAGCTCCTTTTGCAGCTCAGTCAGCCGAGCACTGGCATTATAAGATCGGCGGAAATGCACACAGACTTTCCTGGCCTGCCTCAGGACATCCTGTAAGCCTGGGAACCTGCCCAAGAACCGCTGCACCACCAGGTTGAGGACGTGAGCCATGCAGGGCACATGGGTGAGCTGCCCCTGTCGCAGGGCGGAGAGGAGGTTGGTGCCATTGTCAGAAACGACCATTCCTGGCTTAAGCTGACGTGGCGTCAACCACCTCTCGGCCTGCCCCTGCAGAGCTGCCAGAACCTCTGGCCCAGTGTGGCTCCTGTCCCCCAAACACACCAGCGCAAGCACGGCATGGCATCTTTTTGCCTGCGTACTTGCGTAGCCCCTTGTACGCCTACGGAGCACCGCTGGTTCCAAGGACAGAGCACTGGAGGAAGAAGAAGAGGAGGGGGTGGAGGAGAGAGGTGTGTCACAACCAGTAGCAGTAGTCGCGTTTTGGAGGCGTGGTGGCGGAACAACCTCCAACACTACTGCACCTTGTCCTGCATCCCTCCCAGCTGCCAATAGAGTGACCCAATGGGCCGTGAAAGAAAGGTACCGTCCCTGTCCATGCCTGCTGGACCATGAGTCAGCGGTAATATGCACCTTACCGCTGACCGCCCTGTCCAGCGAGGCATGGACATTGCCCTCCACATGCCGGTAGAGAGACGGAATCGCCTTCCGCGAGAAAAAGTGGCGTTTGGGAACCTGCCACTGAGGAACCGCACATTGAACAAACTCACGGAAGGGGGCCGAGTCTACCAACTGAAAAGGCAGCAGTTGAAGTGCTAGCAATTTAGCAAGGCTAGCATTCAACCGCTGGGCATGTGGATGGCTGGGAGTGTACTTCTTTCTACGGTCCAGCAGCTGGGGCAGGGAAATTTGCCTGCTGCATTCGGACGTCGGTGTACTGCAAGTACTTGGTTGTGACACACCGAATTCTACACCTTCAGTCCTCTCAGAGCAGCTTTCAGAGAGGACTGAAGGTGTAGTGGGGATGGAGATCCCAGCTGAGGAGGAGCAAGGAGAGGTCCGCTTAGTTCTTTGGTGTGGGTCTTTTATGTGTGCCTGCCAACGAGCTGCATGGCAGGTCGCCATATGTCTGGTCATGCTTGTCGTGCCCAAGCGGCTGATGTTTTGGCCACGCGAGATACGCTTGAGACAAATATTGCAAATAGCAGTGGTGCGATCTGCTGCACTCGTCTCAAAAAAGGCCCACACCAAAGAACTTTTCTGATAACGTGCAGAGGCAGCGCCCTGCACAGGCGGAGCTCTGCGGTGTTGTACAGTTGCTGTGCTGGCCTCTACCTGGCCTCCAGGGGGCATCCTGCCTCGTTGGACATGTGACGCCGCATCCTCCTCCTCCTCGTCCTCCTCCTCATCCTCTCTCCCTTGAGGCACCCACGTGGAGTCAGTGACCTCATCATCCCCTCCCTCTTCACCACTAGAGCAAACCTGGCAGTAAGCTGCAGCTGGTGGAACTGTACTGCCAGATTCCTCAAGCTGGGTATCGTCATCCGAGCCTTCGAATCGTTGGGCATCCTCCTGGAGCATGTACCCAACACTGTGCTCAAAGAGTTCGGGGGACTCCTCAGGAGGACATGGTGGGTCTAGGGAAGGGGTGGCTGATGATGCTCTGTCAGTACCCTGAGCCTGGGTGAGAGAGGATGAGGAGGATGAGGAGGGCTTGGTCATCCATTCTACCAAGCCTTCAGCATGATGCGGCTCCACATGTCCAGCTGCCGAAAACAAAGACGCGCGTGTCCCATGGCCACGTGCTGATGACGATGCACGACCACGTCCACGGCCACGTCCACTAGAAACAGAGCCTGCCTGCCCTGTGTTCTTGGCTCTGCACGCTCTGCCTCCCCTTGGCGGTCTTCCAGCCATTGTAGTCGGTAGTCCTGTGGGTGCTGCTGAGAAGAAAATATAGGAGCTCTGTGTGATGCCACTAACACACTAGAAGTCCTATGGGTGCTTCTGCAAAGAAAATAGAGGAGCTCTGTGTGATGCCACTAACACACTAGAAGTCCTGTGGGTGCTGCTGAGAAGAATATATAGGAGCTCTGTGTGATGCCACTAACACACTAGAAGTCCTGTGGGTGCTGCTGAGAAGAATATATAGGAGCTCTGTGTGATGCCACTAACACACTAGAAGTCCTATGGGTGCTTCTGCAAAGAAAATAGAGGAGCTCTGTGTGATGCCACTAACACACTAGAAGTCCTGTGGGTGCTGCTGAGAAGAATATATAGGAGCTCTGTGTGATGCCACTAACACACTAGAAGTCCTGTGGGTGCTGCTGAGAAGAATATATAGGAGCTCTGTGTGATGCCACTAACACACTAGAAGTCCTATGGGTGCTTCTGCAAAGAAAATAGAGGAGCTCTGTGTGATGCCACTAACACACTAGAAGTCCTGTGGGTGCTTATGCAAAGAAAATAGAGGAGCTCTGTGTGATGCCACTAACACACTAGAAGTCCTGTGGGTGCTGCTGAGAAGAATATATAGGAGCTCTGTGTGTGTAATGGGACTAACACACTTCAAGTCCTATAGGTGCTTCTGGGAACAAAATATAGCTCTGTGTGTGTGATGGGACTAACACACTTCAAGTCCTATAGGTGCTTCTGGGAACAAAATATAGCTCTGTGTGTGTGATGGGACTAACACACTTATAGTCCTATAGGTGCTTCTGGGAACAAAATATAGCTCTGTGTGTGTGATGGGACTAACACACTTCAAGTCCTATAGGTGCTTCTGGGAACAAAATATAGCTCTGTGTGTGTGATGGGACTAACACACTTCAAGTCCTATAGGTGCTTCTGGGAAGAAAATATAGCTCTGTGTGTGTGATGGGACTAACACACTTCAAGTCCTATAGGTGCTTCTGGGAACAAAATATAGCTCTGTGTGTGTGATGGGACTAACACACTTCAAGTCCTATAGGTGCTTCTGGGAAGAAAATATAGCTCTGTGTGTGTAATGGGACTAACACACTTCAAGTCCTATAGGTGCTTCTGGGAAGAAAATATAGCTCTGTGTGTGTGATGGGACTAACACACTTCAAGTCCTATAGGTGCTTCTGGGAACAAAATATAGCTCTGTGTGTGTAATGGGACTAACACACTTCAAGTCCTATAGGTGCTTCTGGGAACAAAATATAGCTCTGTGTGTGTAATGGGACTAACACACTTCAAGTCCTATAGGTGCTTCTGGGAACAAAATATAGCTCTGTGTGTGTAATGGGACTAACACACTTCAAGTCCTATAGGTGCTTCTGGGAAGAAAATATAGCTCTGTGTGTGTGATGGGACTAACACACTTCAAGTCCTATAGGTGCTTCTGGGAACAAAATATAGCTCTGTGTGTGTGATGGGACTAACACACTTCAAGTCCTATAGGTGCTTCTGGGAAGAAAATATAGCTCTGTGTGTGTAATGGGACTAACACACTTCAAGTCCTATAGGTGCTTCTGGGAAGAAAATATAGCTCTGTGTGTGTGATGGGACTAACACACTTCAAGTCCTATAGGTGCTTCTGGGAACAAAATATAGCTCTGTGTGTGTAATGGGACTAACACACTTAAAGTCCTATAGGTGCTTCTGGGAACAAAATATAGCTCTGTGTGTGTAATGGGACTAACACACTTCAAGTCCTATAGGTGCTTCTGGGAACAAAATATAGCTCTGTGTGTGTAATGGGACTAACACACTTCAAGTCCTATAGGTGCTTCTGGGAAGAAAATATAGCTCTGTGTGTGTGATGGGACTAACACACTTCAAGTCCTATAGGTGCTTCTGGGAACAAAATATAGCTCTGTGTGTGTGATGGGACTAACACACTTCAAGTCCTATAGGTGCTTCTGGGAACAAAATATAGCTCTGTGTGTGTAATGGGACTAACACACTTCAAGTCCTATAGGTGCTTCTGGGAACAAAATATAGCTCTGTGTGTGTGATGGGACTAACACACTTCAAGTCCTATAGGTGCTTCTGGGAACAAAATATAGCTCTGTGTGTGTGATGGGACTAACACCCTTCAAGTCCTATAGGTGCTTCTGGGAACAAAATATAGCTCTGTGTGTGTGATGGGACTAACACACTTCAAGTCCTATAGGTGCTTCTGGGAAGAAAATATAGCTCTGTGTGTGTGATGGGACTAACACACTTCAAGTCCTATAGGTGCTTCTGGGAACAAAATATAGCTCTGTGTGTGTGATGGGACTAACACACTTCAAGTCCTATAGGTGCTTCTGGGAAGAAAATATAGCTCTGTGTGTGTAATGGGACTAACACACTTCAAGTCCTATAGGTGCTTCTGGGAACAAAATATAGCTCTGTGTGTGTGATGGGACTAACACACTTCAAGTCCTATAGGTGCTTCTGGGAACAAAATATAGCTCTGTGTGTGTGATGGGACTAACACACTTATAGTCCTATAGGTGCTTCTGGGAACAAAATATAGCTCTGTGTGTGTGATGGGACTAACACACTTCAAGTCCTATAGGTGCTTCTGGGAACAAAATATAGCTCTGTGTGTGTGATGGGACTAACACACTTCAAGTCCTATAGGTGCTTCTGGGAAGAAAATATAGCTCTGTGTGTGTGATGGGACTAACACACTTCAAGTCCTATAGGTGCTTCTGGGAACAAAATATAGCTCTGTGTGTGTAATGGGACTAACACACTTCAAGTCCTATAGGTGCTTCTGGGAAGAAAATATAGCTCTGTGTGTGTAATGGGACTAACACACTTCAAGTCCTATAGGTGCCTCTGGGAACAAAATATAGGAGCTCTGCCTGCCTGCCACGAACACACTACAAGTCCTATAGGTGCTTCTGGTAACAAAATATAGGAGCTCTGCCTGCCTGCCACTAACACACTACAAGTCCTATAGGTGCTTCTGGTAACAAAATATAGGAGCTCTGCCTGCCTGCCACTAACACACTACAAGTCCTATAGGTGCTTCTGGTAACAAAATATAGGAGCTCTGCCTGCCTGCCACGAACACACTACAAGTCCTATAGGTGCTTCTGGTAACAAAATATAGGAGCTCTGCCTGCCTGCCACGAGCACACTACAAGCCCCTCTTTGTCAATCAATCTTTGTAACTGAATCTATCTAACTCAATCTCTGTAAGTGAATCTCTCTAACTATCTAAATGCAGCAGAGTGTCACAGAAACAGCCTGCTCAATCTGCGCCGGAACAGCATGTGACCGGCGCAGACGGCGTGGCGGCGTTTTATAGGGGGGGGGGTGTACTACAGCCCCTGAGCTGTAATTGGCTACAGGCGTCCTGCCTGTAGCCAATTATGGCTCTTCGAGTTTCCGGGGCTGTGATTGGCCAAGCATGCGGGGTCACAGTGCATGCTTGGCCAATCATCAGCCAGCAATGCACTGCGTCGGCCGCGCCGGCCGCAATGCATTGCGGGGCCGCTCGCATCACACGAACGTGATGCGAGCGGCCAAAATAGTTCTGGGCTCGCCGAGCGAGCGAACGCCCGGTGCTCGATGCGAACGTGGGTTCGCATCGAGCACCGGGCCCATCCTTATAGGTCATAAAGTCACATGGGATACCAGCATCCGATTGGATGCTGCCTCTCTGTAACTGAGGAGATCATAGAGGAACAAGGCTGTGCCCCCCTCCATGACTTTTCCATCAAAATCAACAATGCAACCATCAGTCCCTCCCCTCTCGCCAGGGTACTCGGTGTAATCCTAGACTCGGACTTGTCATTTCAGCCTCAAGTCCAATCACTGTCAAAAGTTTGTAGACTTCACCTCCGTAACATCTCTAAAATTCGCCCCTTTTTAACAAATGACACCACCAAGCTCCTCATTCACTCCCTTGTTATCTCTCGCCTTGACTATTGCAACTCCCTTCTCATTGGCCTGCCTCTCCATAGGCTCTACCCTCTTCAGTCTATCATGAATGCTGCTGCCAGACTTATCCACCTTACCAACCGTTCAGTGTCTGCCAACCCTCTCCTCCAATCCCTACACTGGCTGCCCAATCACCCAGCGAATTAAATTCAAAATACTAACCACAACTTACAAAGCCATCCACAGCTCTGCTCCGAGCTACATCACCAATCTTGTCTCCAAACATATCCCAAACCGTCCTCTCCGCTCTTCTCAAGACCTCCTCCTGTCAAGCTCTCTTGTTTCCTCCTCCCATGCTCTACTCCAGGATTTCTCCAGAGCCTCTCCCATCCTCTGGAACTCGCTGCCTCAACCTGTCCGGCTATCCCCTACTCTAGCTACCTTCAGGCGATCCCTGAAAACTCATCTCTTCAGGGAAGCCTATCATGTCTCCAACTAATCTTCTACCACTTCCATCAGCTCATTCCCCACAGTTACAACCTTTTGTATCACCTCCCCCACCCTATTAGATTGTAAGCTCTTCTGAGGAGGGCCCCCTTAATCCTCTTGTATTTTATTGTATTATAACTGTATTGTCTCCCTTTTTATATTGTAAAGCGCTGCGTAAACTGTTGGCGCTATATAAATCCTGTAATAAATAAATAAATAAAAGGCTCCTCTCAACTTCCTCCTCTACCTGCATTGCCACTATGGATGAGCGCCACCTGCAGTGGAGAAAATAGACTACACCTGCCTACAAGCTTGGCCAAAAACTTGAATAGGTTGAGTCCATAGTGTTGGAGTAAGTCAAGTCCATGGGAAGTTGCTGCTATACCTACTAGTAAAAGGTAATCATGCATCTATGTGGGTGAGTGGGTTTTAGCGTAGGATAGGAAGGGGAGTCCAAATGTATAAGTACTGGGTCTAAAAATAACAGCATTAAAAGGTTATGCCACGTAAACACGATCGGAAATGCTGCCAGCAAAAGACTGATGTGAGCTTTTGGTCGGAAGTGTATGCTCCATCGGACTTTTGCTGGCAAAATTCCAGCCAGCAAATGATTGGGAGCAGGTTCTCTATTTTTCAGTCGGAAAAAGTTCCTATCCGAAAATGTGCTCGTCTGTATGCAATTCTGATGCGCAAAAAATCACGCATGCTCGGAAACAATTCGACACATGCTCGGAAGCATTGAACTTAATTTTCTCGGCTCGTCATAGTGTTGTACGTCATTGCGTTCATGATGGTCAAAAGTTCAGAGAACTTTTGTGTGACCGTGTGTATGCAAGGCAAACTTGAGCGGAATTCCGTCGGAAAAAAACATCCAAGATTTGTCCGACGGAAATTTCGCTCGTGTGTACGCGGCATAAGAGTCCTGCATCAAAAGGAAAGGCTGCTTTCTCATTATGGGGGTGACTTACTAAAGGCAAATAGACTGTGCACTTGCACTTTGCAGTTGCACCAGAGCTTAGTAAATGAGCAGAAGCTCTGCTGACTTCCATTATGCAACATGGGGAAGCAAAATAACTTTTTTTTATTTTTTTTTTATAATCCTTGCATGTGATTGGGTATTCTTTGTAAGTGAAACTTTACCTCATTTACTAATCTCTGGAGCAACTGCATTTGCAAAGTGCAAAGTC
>CM053028.1:49278881-49291381 GCA_028564925.1 Lithobates sylvaticus | reverse complement strand
CGATCACTCACTGTGTTCATTCATAGCCGAAGCATTGGCTGTATGGGGCCCTATGTCAGGTTGTCTGTTTCTAACAGCAACCCTGACAACCATATAGAGTGCTAAGCAGCGCTGTAGAAAGCTGTACAGTGTTGCAAAATGTACTACAGTGTTTTATTGTAATGGATGAACCATGGAGCCAAATTTATAAGCAAATCTCAACTTTTCCTGAAAAAAAGTCAAGATTTGGCCTTATGTCCTGAGCATTCCTATTGATCCTTCATGTGTTGGGTGTTTAATTAACCAATAGACATGTTCACACTGAAATATTTTGTTTCGGAAATTTCGTTTTCGTCCGAAAAATAAATTTATTTAGTTACTCCCGAAATTCGTTTTTATTTATTTTGTTTCATTAAAAAATGCATTCGTCCGAAAATCCTAAATAATTAAGGTCGAATCTGTCATTGAAGGCTCATGGTGTCTGTCGAATGTTCTAGGAAGATTTGACGGAGCAGCCAAACTGTACGATGCCGCAATCGTACATTTCCGGTCGAATGTTCCGCCTACAAGCTATAGTAGAATTCTAATGTTGTATGACACTAGTAATAATTATATTTATTAAATATTATTACTAGTCAACCAACATTAGAATTCTTCTATAGCCTATGGGCGGAGCATTTGACCATAAATGTCCGCTCGCTGCGACTGCTTCGTCGAATCTTCATGTCGAATCTTTTCTCTCTATGTCGAATAATCTTGGACTAATAGAGTTAGGTTAGGCACATTCAGCCTTTTTTGCTATTGTCTCCATAATGTTGAATCTTTTCTCTCTATGTCAAATCTTTTCTCTCTATGTCAAATCTTTTCTCTCTATGTCGAATCTTTTCTCTCTATGTTGAATCTTTTCTCTCTATGTCAAATCCTTTCTCTCTATGTTGAATCTTTTCTCTCTATGTTGAATCTTTTCTCTCTATGTCGAATCTTTTTCTCTCTATGTTGAATCTTTTCTCTCTATGTCGAATCTTTTCTCTCTATGTTGAATCTTTTCTCTCTATGTAGAATAATCTTGGACTAATAGAGCTAAGGTTAGGCACATTCGACCACAGGTTCAATGGACACAGATCGCTATTGTCAGCGTCATGTCGAATCTCCTATCTATATCAAACTGTTGTCGCAACAAAAATTAAAGCATTTTTTTTATGTCCGATCTTTTGGTTTTCGGATTCTTCACGTTCGTTATCGTTTGTTATAACGAAAATACCTGAAATTCGGACGAAAATGCATTCGGACGAAAACGAATGCTCATGTCTATTAACTAATAGGGCGGATTGACAGGGAGTGAGGTCCAGCTAAAATTTTCCATTTACAGGATAAGCCAAAACTTGCATATCATTTCTGCTGCCTATTTCTCTGCAGATCATTTTTTTTTTCATTTATTGGGAATGGCCTTAATTTGATTTTGAGTGATTTACATAAAGGTACGGTCACGCCAGAGCAGAGTAAAAAATTCCCCCTTAAGGACTTTCTGACATTTTATTTTCTTAAAAATGAAATCACGGCACATAATGAAACAAATGTGTTTCCCTGCACGATGAAATTAAATATTATGTTATTTAACTTTAACTATAATCAAGTCAACCTTCCATTTCCAAGAAAAACTGAGGATGCTTCAGAAATAAAGGAAAACTTTTGAATGGCCTATTTCTGGTTTATTGGCTTTCATTTATGGTTCCATTTTAAATAATATAACATTATTGCATAGATGTCTCTGCTGACTTGTGTACATAAAGGTGCAGCTGTCTGCTGTGTGCCAATATTGCAAGCATAAACACCATAAAATGTTCTAATATTTGGCCGGTTCTGCAAGGTAAACAGTCATGCCATGTTAAATTGCCATGTCGGACATGTATATACTGCAGTTTGCAATAAATTACATCTATTTTTTAGAGAGCCGGCAGTTCATAGATCCACAGTGGATTATTTTATAGGCTACAGAGAATATGAAATGTTTATTTAGATGATGACATTATTAGTTACTCGTGGAAACTGGGAACACATGTATAAAGAACAGATTTAGAGCTTGTCTGTAGAGCTTTACAGTTTAAAGCTTGATGTAGCTCATGCCATATTAACCTACACCAAGCCTGATGGGACATTGCTAACTGTTTTACTTTGGACGCTCCCACGACCATTCGGATATAGTCTTGGACTGTAATTGGTGGTGTGATTTATGCATTAGACATTATCTATACTGTGATACTCCTTTTAGAAATGTGTGTTTATTTTTTTTTTTTTGTTTTTATTTGGTATTATTCCAGATACATTTTAAGTACAGTATTCGTTCAAGTTGTACATTATAAACACATGTTCTTAACTTACACCACTGTGTTACTACCGGACACCATAGTTACTCTCCATCTGGTATTTATGCTCTTCATGGTATAAGTCAGGTTATTTGGTAAGTTATTCCTGTTTCTATCAGACAAACTTTTTAACTTGAAACTTGTAAAGTGAGTGGGAGTGTAAGCACCCCTGAGGAGAGGAGAAAAAGAAAAAAAAAAAAAAAAGGGGGGGGAAGAAGATTGAAAAAAAAAAAGAAGGGGGGAGTGGGAGGGGAGAAGAGAGGAGGGGGAAGAGTAGGGGGGGAGAAGGGGGGGGGTTGGGTAGTTTGTCGTCAGCCCGCGTTAGTATCCGGGTTTCTTTGTTCCTCCCGGCGGTGCCACAGGTCCCAGACCTGGTCGTGGGCGTCCAGATGATCTCTGATTCTCGCTGTCATTTTTTCCATTAACTCTATGTCCCTAATCCTAGAATATAGGGCTTCTTCAGGGGGAGGGGAGCGGCGTTTCCAGTGTAATGCCACCAGGCAGCGTGCTGCCGTAAGAACGTGTCTGACCAATTTCTTCTGTGTTGCTGGCGCTTTCAGTGGCATTAGTCCCAGTAGGAAGAATTTAGGGGCGATAGGGACCACCTGTTCGAGGAGACGGGTCAATAGTTGCTGGACCGAGATCCAAAAGGGGACTATCTGTGGGCATTCCCAGTAAATGTGGAACAGTGTTCCCCTGGCTCCCAAGCAGCGCCAGCAGCGATCTGAACTAGTCGGATATATGGCATGAAGCACATCTGGGGTCATATACCAGAAATATAAAACTTTATATGTATTTTCCTTGTAGAGCGTGCAGATCGAGCTCTTGGATGCTTGGGACCATATAGACCTCCACTGATCCAAGGATATCTCCTCCCCCAGTGCCTTTTCCCACTTAAGCATGTATGCATGTTTACCCTTTGTTGTAGTGGGCCATTCGTTAAGAATTTTATAAATGTCAGAGATCAGGCCTCTCTGGGCCGAGCCTGCTAGTACAAGGTTTTCAAAGGGTGTGGGTGGGGAAAATTGTAAGTTCGGTGCGAATGTCAAGGCGTAGTGGCGGATTTGGAGATATCCATAGAATACTTGATTCGGCAAATCAAATTTGGTCTGTAGGTCCTTGAATGGTTTCAGTTTACGTGTGCGGGGGTCTATTAAATTTCCATAGTGGAAAAGGTTTCTCGTAGTCCAGGGGGAGGACATCTGGTGGGTCAGGCTGTCTGGCATTTCGGGATTGCAAGCAAAGGAGGTCAGGAGCGAGCTGTCCGAGGACAGTTTATGTTGACGCGTCAGTTTGCGCCATAGCTTTCTCAGCTGCATCATAGGGCCAAGTAACCGTGCGGGGTCCACCTCCACGTTTGCACTCCACAGTATACTATTTGGGTGTATTGGGGCCAGCCACAACTTCTCTATTTCGGTCCATTTATTATATGACCTGAGCGTGAACCAGGAGGTGATCGCCTTTAGTTGCGCCGCCTGAAAGTATCGGGTAAGGTTGGGGAAGGCTAATCCCCCGTCTGACCTAGCCGCCTGCAGCACTGAGCGTGGGATCCTGTGTCTTTTATAGTTCCATGCGTATTGCAGGAGCTCAGTTTGTAATTGCTTCAGTTGGCCGCTGGGGACCGGGACAGGCAGGGTTTGGAAGAGGTACAGTAGTTTCGGGAGGATTGTCATTTTCACTGCTGCAATCCGTCCTAACAGGGAAATGTGATGTTTTTTCCATTGTTGTAGGAGGCTTCTAATGTTTTGGAAGAGGGGGGGGTAGTTTTCCTGATAGAGGGTGGAATACTTTGGGGTGATATTGACCCCCAGGTATTTTAGAGCGGTGGCTTTCCAGCTGTAGGGGAAGTTAGATCGTAAGTGTTCGACCTCTTCTTCTGGGGTATTAAGTGGAAGGGCTTCTGATTTAGATGTGTTAATTTTATACCCCGATAGGGCTCCATAGCGTTCTAATTCCGCATGGAGGATTGGTAGGGAGGTCCTAGGTTGGGTCAGCGAGAGGATTATGTCATCTGCAAATAGGGAAATTTTAAATTCCCTATCCCTAACTGTTATTCCCTTAATATCCGGGTTCCGGCGGATGGTGGCTGCTAGTGGTTCAACACAGAGTGCAAATAGTAATGGCGAGAGTGGGCACCCTTGTCTGGTGCCATTCTGCACTGGTATTGGGGAAGACAGGGCCAAGGGAGTTTTTACCCGTGAGGAGGGGTTTGAATATAGATGTTGAATGGCTCTGTAGAAGGGTCCCTTAAATCCTATATGACTAAGTGTGGCGAACAGGAAGGGCCATCCCAGGCGATCAAACGCCTTTTCTGCGTCTAGGCTGAGCAACAAAGACTGCTTGCCCTCCCTATTCGCCACCTCCACCAGGTCTATTATTTTCCTGGTGTTGTCTCCCGCCTGTCGCAGGGGGACAAATCCCACCTGGTCTTTATGAATTAAAGAAGGCAGGACCATGTTCAGACGGATGGACAGTAATTTAGTAAAGATTTTTAGATCCGAATTTAAAAGGGCGATTGGCCTATAATTGGCACACAGGGAGGGGTCCTTGCCAGGTTTGGGGATTACTGTTATGAAGGAACTCTGCATATCTCTTGGTATTGGGGTGTCTTGTAGGAAGGCGTTAAATAACTTGCACATATGGGGGAGCAACTGGGGGAGAAATTCTTTGTAGTATTCATATGGGAATCCATCTGGGCCTGGGGCCTTGTGGTTGGGGAGGGCTTTGATGGTTTGTTCTAGTTCTTCCAGTGTGATTGGTGCATTTAGAGAGTCTAGGTCTGTGGTTTGAAGCTGGGTTATCCCACTTTGTTCGAGATATTGTTGTATGCGTTTGGTGAGGTCTGGCGAGGGGGGGTTGCTAGGGATGTCAGTATTGTTGTAGAGGATCTCGTAGTATTCCGCAAAGGACTGGACTACGTCTTTCGGATGTGAGACAAGGGAGCCTGCTCGGTTTTTAATTTGGTGGGGGGTTGACATCTGGGTATTATCCCGTAATTTCCTGGCTAGTAGTGTGTGGGCTTTATTACCTTTATCATAAAAGGTCTGTTTTAATCTGACTAATGCCTTTTCAACTTGTCCCAAGGCCAGGTCGTTTAAGGTAGCTCTAAGGGATGTGATTTTCTTCAGTAGATTTAACGTAGGTTTGTTTTGTAGTTGTTTTTCATGGGCTTTGAGCTCTCTCTCTGTGTGCGTTTTCAGTGCTTGTGCGCTTTTTTTCATGGCCGAGGAGAGGGCCAGGCATCTGCCCCTCATCACTGCCTTGTGGGCTTCCCATATTGTGGATATGGATACCTCCCCGGTGTTGTTTTCTTCTATGTAATTTTTCAATGTAGTGACTAGTTCTGTTTTTGAGGGGAGGTGTTGGAGTAAAAACGCGTTTAGACGCCAGTTGTAGGGCCTGCGAATACAGACGCCTAGATCTAAAGTTATTTCTACCGGGGCGTGGTCTGACCACGAGATCGGCCGGATCTGCGCAGTCTGGGTCAGGTTCAGGGTGAGATTGTTAACAAAGATATAATCTATACGGGAGTGCGTATGATGTGGGGCTGAATAGAAAGTGTACTGCCGGTCACCAGGGTGCAGTGCTCTCCAGGCGTCCAGTAGGGCGTATCGCCTAGTTAGCTGACGGAACAGCTTTGAGTCTCTGAGTGCCCGAGTTGTGGGCGCTCTGGAGCCTAGCCCCTGGCGATCCGAGAGTGTCGAATGAATTAAATTAAAGTCCCCTCCCACCACCAACACCCCGTGTTCTGCTCGAAATAGGCGGGTGAATACTTTATTTAGGAACCCCGTTTGCCTGACATTTGGGACGTATACTGTGCAGAGTGTGATCTCCTTGTCCTGCCATAGGCCCCGAAGGATTAAAAAGTGGCCCAGAGGGTCGCTATAATGGGATGCGTATGTAAAAGGGGATCCCTGCTTGATCAGAATGGCCACCCCCGCTCGCTTATGAGGTCCTGATGATAGATAAATCTGGTTATAGTATCTGGAGGCAAACGCGAAGGAGCCGTCTTTATCTAAGTGGGTTTCCTGCGCCATGATGACGTCTGCCCCTGACTGCCTGAACTCCCTCAACGCCAGACACCTTTTACGGTTTGAGTTCAGACCGTGGACATTTAGTGAGTAAATTTTAGCCATGGGAACTCGGGTGGGGGGTATATATACTTATCTGGCGTAGATGTAAACGTTGGTTCAAGGTGGGCACCGCGCAGGAGGAAGTCCGGGAGGATCTGTGGTCGAGTGGGCTGGTGACAAAGACAGGAGGGGGGGTGAGAAAAGCTAGAAAGGAACGAGAAGCGGTTAATAAAGGAAAAACATAGTTTAACAACAGTAACATCATTATCAGACCTATGTAGGCCGTCTGGCCTAGGTCAGAACGGCTTCCCATGAATCTCTCCAATCCAGCCCAATAGGGGTGAGCTAGAGAGGTCCAGGGGAACCCAAAATTAGAACTGCAAAAAAGCGCAGTCCGTTTATACACAAAAGTGCTTAAACTAAAGTAGGGGGGGTGGAAGGAGTAGTCCGGGAGGTCTCTCTCTAAAGTCTCTGCAGAGACTTGCCCTTAATTTAATTCAGGTCTGTATCCATGGCGCCAGGAGGCATGAAAGTTTGTGGCCCATTGTTCAGGTTACTTCTTTGGGAAGTTTGATGCCAAAGAGGGAAAGGAAACAAGCATGTTTCTGAGGGAAGTTTGTATTGCTTCGGCAGGTATAGTTGTCTTCAGCGCTGCTGTGAATGCCGACCCCTTGGGGACTTTTCTGGGCCCCTGGAGCGCTTCGGTGGGGGGACTTTCTGCCAAACCGTTGGTGGTGGGGGTGGGGTTGCTATCAGGTCCCAATCTGGGAGCTGGGGGGCTCCAATTTCCAAGGTGCTGCAGAAGGGGGCCAAATCCTCCGGATATCTCAGAATCGCTGTTTTGCCTTGGTGTTTGGCGGTAAGGCTGAAGGGGAATCCCCAGCGGTAGGGGATATTTTCTTCTTGTAGGATGCGCAGCAGTGGTTGAAGCAGTCTGCGTTTTTGCAGGGTGATCCAGGACAAGTCCGGGAACAGCTGGATGTGGTGGTCTCCAAGTGTCACTTTGCGGGCGAGGCGAGCCTGCCTCATGATATCCTCTTTCAGGGGGAATGACGTGAGTCTGCAGATAATGTCCCGGGGTTTGGCGTCAGTGCCTTTGGGTTTCAGTGCCCTGTGTGCTCTGTCCATTTCAATGGGGTTAGCCAGGGGTTTTCCAGTTAGGTCATTAAAGAGGGATTGTAAAGTGGTCTGGACATCTTCTGGGCCATCTGTTTCTGGGATTCCCCGAACGCGGATGTTGTTCCTACGCCCCCTGTTGTCCAGGTCCTCCACATGGCGCTGCATGTCTCTAAGAAGGGAGCGATGCTCTGATCCTTGGAGTTGGGTTCTGTGTATCTCAATTTTAGTTTCTTGGATTTCCTCCTCCGCCATCTCAACTCTATCCGCTAGGTGCTTAAGGCCCGACTGGAGGGTCTGGATCTCCGATCTGCAGGTTGTTTTCACGTCTTCTATGAGCTGCTTGAAGTCATCCTTAGTCGGCATTGCTTGAAGATAGACTTGCCACTGCGGGGGTATGGGGGGGTAATGCTCCCTCCCCTGTACACTATGGTTGCTTTCAGGAGAATTCGGGGATTGCCAGCCGGGTCTCCATGAGGGGTTTGGAGACGGATGGCGTATGGGTTGCTCTTCCCAGGGTTCGCTCCAGTCTGGGCTTTGTGGTGGGACATGGAGGGCCCGTCTTGGAGTAGGTGGGGGGTGTATGAGGGCCGATGTCATCTGAGGACCTTGTAAACTGGGGCCCTGTGGGCCTGACATTTCATAAGTCCCAGGTGGAGAGGGGCCAGGTAGAGAGTTAGTGTTGGGGGGGGTAAAAGTCCCTGGGTGCTCAGCAAGTAAGAGCTGATGGGCCTGACCTGGCAGAGTTGGAGAACCCTCCATGTCCCCTGAGGGGGGCTGGGAGCTGCTGGCTTGCGCATATGAGAGGGCTGATGTCATTTGAGGGCCAGGTGGACTGGGGCCCTGTGGGCCTGAGATTTCATATGTCCCAGGTGAAGAGGGGCCTTGTAGAGATTTAGTGTTGGGGGGGGTAAAAGTTCCTGGGTGCTCAGCAGGTGGGAGCTGATGGGCCCGACTTGGCAGAGCTGGAAAATCCTCCATGTCCCCTGAGAGGGACTGGGAGCTGCTGAGTGTGTCACTGATTCCCGGGTCAGAGGCTGTGCGGAGTAGCTGGGGGAAGGCTGCTGTACACTGGGTGTACTGTGTCTGCCTCTGTGGGAGTCCCAAGATGGCCGCCGGGAGTGCAAGGTGAGGGGATTCAAGCCTGTGTGTGGGCCCACACTGGGGACTCACCGCTCCTGGGGTCCGGGATGATCCCTCTGCTGTTGGGTGGCGGTTTTGTGCGCTCTGGGGGTCCCGATGGTGTTCCGGTGCCGGGATGGAGCGCGGATGGAGGTTTGCGGCCTTCTCTGTGGCGCCGGCCGGCGCCATTTTGGTCCCTCCACGCGGCGGGGTGTTTGGGTGAGTAAAGTATCCCCTCAGGTCGGATGCCGTTCCCGGTGGGGGCAGTGAGGTGCCCCGGGATCTAGATGAGCGGGTCGCCCTGGAGCCACCCATGGTTTGTGTCGTTTTGTGCCTCTTCTGGGCTCTGTAGCTTCGGGCTAGGAGAGAGCTCTGTGCCTACACCTCCATTCAGCACGGGTTCCGGCCACGCCCCCCCTGTGTGTTTATTTTAATGATTTTTTTTGTAATAAACATATTATATTTTTAAGTAAGTCAGAGAGTGGTCAACTGCAGGTCAAGCATACCTCCTAGCTTTCTAAGCCCCGAACACACGGTTGGACATTCCGACAACAAAATCCGTCAGATTTTATCCGACGGATTTTGTCCGAACCTGGTGTTGCATACACACGGTCGGACGAGTTGTCTGAAAATCTGATCGTTCTGAACGTGATGACGTTCGTTTGTTCAGATGGGACTACATTGCGGCTAGTAGCCAATAGCTTTGGTCTCGTAATTTAATCTGAACATGCATGGCACTTTGTCCGATCGGAATTCTCTACAAACGATCGGAAAAAGTCTGATCGGATTTTGTTGTCGGAAAATTTGAGGTCCTGCTTTCAAATTTTTTCCGTCTGAAAAAGTCCGAGCCCACACACGATCGGATTTTCCGACAATATAATCCAATCGGACCTTTTCCGTCGGAATTTCTGACCGTGTGTACGATAAGAAGAGAAACAAGAACAACTTACAGCACAACATTTCTAGTCAAAGGACAAACCACCCACCATGCCCCCCAGTTATGTGGATCATGAAGAACCATGCAATTAAGTTTATGACTGGAGTTTAGCTTTAATACGCAAAAAATGATTGGTAAAACCCACAAGGTTTGCACTGGGGTTTAAAGTGTGATTTTTTGTATAGAGGTCTATAAATCAAACCAAAAAGAGGGACAAATAAGGAAGAGAAATGTGGTATTTGGCTCCAAAAGAGGAAAAGTCCCTTCAAATGGGGGACAGTTATAAAATAAGGATCAATGACCCCTGAGAATACACTCTAAATAAGACCATGCACCAGCACATGGCCAAATATAATTAGGTAAGCATAATCTTCCAAGTGATAGCCAAACATGAATGTATAGTATAGCAGGTAATACAAAGGGTTTCCAAACCAAGGCCATCAATCAAACCAAAGGGATAAATCTCTAGATCTTAAATCTACCACATCATTCCAGCATATAGTGTTTATATACAGTGTTAATTGTAATGTCTGCCTTTATTTTGTTAAGCGCTGCGCAAACTGTTGGCGCTATATAAATCCTGTATAATAATAATAATAATATACTGTATTCTATACTATACTATATCATACTATAAGTTACTATATGCTGGAATGACATATACTATGCTATACTATACTATAGCATATTTAACTATATGCTGGAATGATGTGGAAGATTTAGGATCTATAGTTTTGTGTCTTTGGTGTGATTGATGGCCTTGGATTGGAATTCCTTGGTATTATCCGGATAGACCAGCCTTTAAAGAGGAAGGAAACCCTCTTAAAAAAACGAGAACAAAAAAAACCCTGCAAGAAAAAGGCATAATGAGCATACTAGCTCATTATGTATTACTTACCTCAGATCGAAGCCCCCGCAGCGGTCCTCGTCTCCCCCTCCGGCTGCCGACATGTCATCCTTGAGTTACTTCCAGGTATCGTGGCTCCGTCGCTGTGATTGGCAAGAGCCGCAATGACGTCACTCCCGCACATGCGCGTGGGAGCCGTCGGTAACGGCACTGAGACTGCAGCAATGGCACATAGGTGCTATTGCTTCAGTTTTCCCCAGTGCGCATGTGCCGATGACATCGGCACATGCAGGGGACAGGGGATATCTCCTAAACCGTGCAGGTTTAGGAGATATCCTGGGTAGATACAGGTAAGCCTATATTAAGGTAGCATAAGGTTGTAAAATAGGGTTTACAACCACTTTAAGTTGGTCTTGACATTTTGGCTACTTCTTATATATGATGATGATGTACCCCTGCTGTACTATACATTCAAGTTTGGCAATCACTTGGAAGGTTTTGCTTACCTGATTATATTTGGCCATGTACTAGTGTCCTTACCTGAGAGACAGGGGTGTCCATTTTTGCCTATTTTACATAGTTACATAGTTGGTAAGATTGACAACAGTCCATCCAGTTCAACCTGTGTAGGTGTGTGTGTAGAAAAAGAATTTCCCATATCCCCGTATATTATTTTCATTAAAATATTGGGGCACACTTTCATGGGAAACATTTACATGGTATGAATTCCATTGTATTGTATTGTGATTTATCCCTTTGTAAGCATCAACTGTAGTATCCATTGTATTAATTCATTCACATGTGCTCGTGAAGAAGAATTTCTGAAACACGTCAAGCCTACATGTGAATTACAATTACAACAATTCTTACTCAAGATGGACTCCTGCAGTGGCAAACCAGCAAAAGAATGCAGAATGGTGAGAAAAATTAAGTAAGGCCTTGTTGAATATGTGCAGAAGTTGCACTGACTGACTACAGAAAGATTCTGCAGAAGTGGTTCTGCAATGCTAGGCATGTGTCTCAGCAAAGATATTTTAGTGAAGTTACAGGTAAGTACGTACACTTAAAATTTCAAATTGACCCTCTGCATACTACTATACACCCTTACATAGATGGAACAAATATTTGCATTAAAACAGGGATTCTAGGTTTGCATATGTAGCGGTACCCCTGTAGGGGCTGCTGGTAGTTGTGGTCCGCCTCTCACCCTGCACATCCAGGCACACAAATATTCAGACATTCAAGTCAAGAAGCAGTCCTTGTACTTTGTTTTTATTTTTTATTGAGGGGATTGTAACTTGGATGGGGATGGGGAAGATATGGGATGCCCACTTGATTGTAAAAGCAATATAGGGACTGAAAACTATATACACCTCTGGTATATACAACTTTCTCTCTTCCTCCAGCACATTCACTTGATTGCAGACTAACACTTTCCAGGGACTAGCTAGCACTAAAGTTGAGGCCTGACACTGGTTCAGCCAGGCCCAAAGCAAATGCCGTTTGCAAGCAGAGACCGCAAGCCCCTAAGGTATAGCAAAATTGGTACTCCTAGTGCTAGCTGTCCCACGTGGCTACTGATCCCAGCACCACCTCTTCAGGCCCTGCCAGTGCTCCTGGCTGCAGCTGCCTCTTTCCACTGCCCGTGCCACCACAGTCCTTCTTTCTGTTTCTGCACCCATTCCAGACTGCTTGCACCCAGTCCTCTCAGGCATCCATCCCAGTCCTCCTGACTGTGTGCCACTCACCAGCCCTCTTGGCTGCACCTTGTTGTTCCTCCTGGAGACTTTCCTGGCAGTGTTCTACTGCTGTCCTCTCCTTGCTCCCGTGCCTCCTGTCCAGGACACCTTCTTTTGGTTTTGAAGGGTGCTGTTCGCAGCCAAGCCCAAGGTCACCCCCCCCCCTCAGACTTGGGAGCTCCCTTTAAGGCCACAACAGCCTAACACTCCATCTCCAGCTTCCACCCGAACAACTTCTACTCAGCTGGGCTGACCCTGAGTATTTGAGGAGCCCTGCCCCCTGTCAACCAAGTTTTGGATTGGTCAAGGCCCTCAGAATATTCC